>RCUC01068292.1:0-35030 GCA_003697995.1 Taxidea taxus jeffersonii
AAAAAAAAAAAAAAAAATAGGAGCCACCAATATGTGCTTAGACTGTGGGCAAGTCATTCCCTCTTTCTGGGATTGCCTTCTTTTCTGAGAAAAAGGGGAAAGATGGCTGGGATGTCTGATCTTACAGTCCCCTGCCAGCCTTGGCTTCTAAACGCTAACAAGAACAAGGGTTGGAAAGGCGAGCGGAGTCTGGAGAGTCAGCAGTCCACCACAGCTGGAGAATCAGAGCAGAGATGTGTTCAGGTAAGGCTGGCTGGTGGTCCAGAGAGTCGATGCCCTGGTGCAGGTCCTTCAGTCCAGAATCTGGTCCTCCACATCACATACTTGGTTATGGAATCTGGGTGTGACTAGGCCCCGGTGATGGAGTTGAAGATTGTCAAGAGAATCTGAGCCTCTCATGGGCTGATCGGCACATTCACTCTGTACAGGTGAGCTCTATGGGAAATCAGATGCTCAACACTGGGCTGTTTGGGGAGTCTGGACTCAGAGGTGTCACTGAGCCATGAGAGTCTGATGTATCCACCCCCTTTAGGGGCAGGCTCACAGGGGGTGTCATGGTGAGCCTGCTTTCCTGACCCGTGTTGAGATACATGGCCAAATTCTGTTCTCTGAGTCCTCTCACTCTGGCTGTCCATACTCTACTGAGGGTTCTTACAACTCTGAGATTGAGTATAATGCAATCAATTTTCAATTAAGTTCTTTAACTGAAATCACATTCCAGTTCTGCTTTCTGGGAATGTCATCAAAGCGCTGTGGCTGGAGTTCCCGGGGCACTCAGCCCTTTCCATCACCTACCAAGCATTGCTTTTGAGTGGCTGATGGCATCCATCAAATGGAGGTTTTTCTAGTCTGGCTCTCAGACAGTGCATTGGCTTGCCAGCCCCTGCTCCTTGACAACCACACACACCCTTTCAGATCTATTCTACACCCTACTCATGCCCCAAGGTCTTCCTCTGTGGATAGATTCCCACCCTCTTTCATCAGTTCACTTCTAGTTGGCAGAAGTTTGGGGACAGGAAGAGATATGGGTCAGATCTTTTTCTTTGCCTCTATCTCCCTGTGGTGATAGCCTGTCCTTGGCCATGGTTGCTTCCCTCCATCGCTTTTGCTCCTGATGGGTGGTCCCTTCTTTCAGGGTGAGCCCATCCTGGGGCTCCAGTAACATTTATTTCTCTTGTCCCTTCAGGACTAAAGGTGGTACCAGCTTCCCTCCCTCCTGCAGATGCTAGCCTCTGAGTGCCTCAACATCCCTTGTTGTTCCCTAAATTCTGCTGATTATCTAAGTATCTCTTTCTGCCATGTGTTTTCATTTGAACCATCTGGGGTGAATTCTACTTCTTGCTAAGACCCTGGTCACACAGAGGCTATCCTTAGTCTCAGATAGCCTTGGCAGGTGCCCATAACCATTTCCCTTCTTTTCGCAAGAAGTGCTTTATGTTTTCATGCGACAGCATGTGTTACTGTAAAAGCGAAAGCAATTGACATTGACAGGTTTAGAAACCCTGGACAACTATCAATTGTCTCACAAAATGTCTCAGCTGGACAGCAGCACATTAAGGAGTGACGGTCATGACCATCAGTGACTTTGTCAATGACAAACCATGGAGGGCGTGCCCGTCCTGCAAAGAATCCCATCACATTTCACTTTATGGGAATATGGAGGTATCAGGTTTAGAAATTAAATATCTTATCCAATTTTAACTCTCAATCATAGATATTAAAGTTATTAATTATTAAAATTCTAATCATGCATTAAGGTACTTTAAACATTTAAAAACACACCGAGCTTCTAACAAATTACATTTTACATAAAGGGCATTGGTTGAAATGAACGGAAGCTAATTTCTCTGGGCCTCCCTTCCCCCTTTAGTTCAGCAGAACAATTTTTCTTACCCTTCTTACTCATTTAAAAAGTTTAAGATTCCATGATCCCATGAAGACTCATTCTACCCAGCAAAGTGTCAGAGACTCAGGCTCTCAGCCTTTCTTCAACTTATTGGACAAGCAACACTGTTGCATAAAAAGTATTGTGGAACCCACAAAGGGGAGGGCTTTGTCCCATACCCAGGTCTGTGTCAAGTCTCGAAAGCCCCCTCGGGAACCCCAACCTCTTCTCCTTGTCAACACTCAGAATTTAAGCAACCCAGTTTGGCACCTGATTGCATATATTTTATTCTCTAAATTGAACATTGTGGGGGTACCTGGGTGGCTCAGATGGTTGGGCATCTATCTTCAGCTCAGGTCATGATCTTCAGGTCCTGGGATCTAGCCTTGCATTGGGCTCCCTGCTCAGCGGGGAGTCTGCTTCTCCTTCTCTCTCTGCCTCTCCCCTTGCTTGTGCTCTCTCTCTCTCAAGTGAATAAATAAAATTGTTTAAAAAATTAAAAAATAAACTGAACATTGCTGGTAAGACTAAAGTCCTTTTAGAGTTCCTGACCCCAGTACCCTCTTCACCCTCTCTGCCTCCCAGGGGGAAACTATTATTAACAGTTTGGTATGTAATTTGGCTCTCTGACCATAGTCTATAGTCATATATATATGGACTATATATATATATATATACACATATATATATGACCAACTACATATATATATACACACACACACAGACATATATATAAAATATGGTATATAGACTATAGTCAGAGAGGTTTACATACACACATATATAATATATATTACATATATAAAATATATTATTTCATATAAATTATTTCACATATACTCATATATAATGATTATACATAATTTCACATATAAATATAATCTCATAACATATTTAAATTCATATGTAATTTATATATTTCATAATTTTCATAATTTATGAAACCTAAGAGAGAAAAGGTACCATATGGGAAACATCTTTATTGAAACTGTACAGCCTTTAAACAAACAGAGAGTTCATAGTCCCCCAGTAGCTCCCAGCTACTTTCATTTTTCTGGTTTAGCCTCTGAGTACCAAGGGCTTTCAGGGACTACTGGGGCAGTCAACACACTTTACGCCAGAAGGATAAATGTGTAAGAAGGAAACATCCTTGGAGAGTGCTCCCAACTCCCATTCCATAGATGGGTGTATCAAAGGCCAGAGAGGAAGAAATGAACTTCTAAAGCCACCCAGCTGGGTAGTGGTAGGCCTGGGGTCTAAATGCAGACTCCCAGATTCCCAGTCACCCTAGCCACACTCCCATGCCTGGTGTCTGTTTTCCCTTTGGGAACTTTCCCTCAGATGGACTTGTGTGCAGTCTCACTGGGCCCACTCTTGCCCACACACTAACCACTGCAGCTGATGCGGGAAACCATGACTTTGAAGGATACTGTATGGACATGTTCATTCATTCACTTCTCCTGGGGTTCACAGAGCACCTTCTCTATGCCAGGAGCTGGGGTAGGTGACATGGGGACACAGAGATGTGTCAGACCTGGCCTGGCAATTCAGGAGCTCACCGCTTAATTGAGGACATAGGACAAGCACAATAAGAGCTAAAGTGCCACGTCTGAAGCACCAAGTGCTACGGGAGAGGCAGGGAGAGCTCAGATGCCACAGCACCTGAGGGTGGGGAATCAGAGAAGGCCTCTTGGAAGAGGCGGCATCTGAGTGGGCCTTGAAGGTTGTTTAGGTTAGATAAGGGGTGATAAGTGAAAGGAGCTCTGGGCATAGCAAAGTACTGAGGAAGAAGGGCACAGAGGTCTTCAAGGAAAAGGCAGAGCTCAGGCTGCAGGAGGATGCTTATAAAGGGTGCTGGGGCTTCGGGGTCAGCTCACTTTGGAATCATGAGGCACATGTCTTGTTGCCCTGGGGGAAAGACAGCTGGCCTGGTTTCTCAGTACCCTCTTGGTGCCTGGTAAAGTCATGCATGCATTGTATCATCATGGATCATATTACATGAATAATAAGAATATATAACAGATTCAATGTGTACATTACATGTGTACATACACACACATTATTATATGTGCATGCATATAGTTAGAAGGGAGAGAGGGAGATGGAGGAGAGAAAGTGGGGAGTAGGCAAATAAACAGGCCGGGAAATCGCCCCCTCCTGTCACCCACTCTTTACCCTTCCCTGGGGATATTGTGTTTCCTCGTTCTAGGAGTCTAAATAAATTGCCGATTCAATCTTGTGTGGTAATGTGCTTGTGTCACAAGTGATATGACTTCGTGCTCTAGTGTGGTAATCACTCGTTATTACTGCTTAGAAGTTACCAACAGCTTTGCTATTCTCACCCCCAAGAGGAATGTGGGACTGTCACAAATCCCCCCAGGAACCAGGAACAAACCCCAAAACCACGATTCATAGGGAGGAAGAAACATCCTCTCTACTGCTTAATGACAATTAAAACAATATGAAATCTCCCTCTTCCCCCTCAAATTAGCAAAACTTTTTTTTTGAGATTTTATTTATTTATTTGTCAGAGAGAGAGCGAGCACAGGCAGACAGGCAGGCAGAGGCAGAGGGAGAAGCAGGCTCCCTGCCGAGCAAGGAGCCTGATGCGGGACTCGATCCCAGGACGCTGGGATCATGACCTGAGCCGAAGGCAGCCGCTTAACCAACTGAGCCACCCAGGCGTCCCTCAAATTAGCAAAACTTTTAAGTGGATGAGAATATGCATAAACGCGATTGAGTTATTCCAATTCATATGAATCAAGCATGTTTTGAGAATCTTAAAAGGTTCACCCCCAGCGTCTTGACTAACACTTCCATGGATTTATCCAAAGGAAGAAATCTGAAATGTGGACTGAGTATGAAATATAAGGGTGTTCGCTTTAGTCTTATTTATCATTGGGGGAAATTAGAAATAATAGAAACATCCAACTTGAAGGCCATGGTTAAGTAAATTACACCATCCCCCGCCAGCAAGTAGCATATCACACAGACCCTCCAATGGCTGTGTTTGCTCATGGAAGAGTTTTTCATGGCATAAAAATTCACGTATGTGGGACACCTGGGTGGCTCAGTAGGTTGAGGGTCTGCCTTCGGCTCAGGTCATGATCCCAGTATCCTGGGATCGAGTCCCGCATTGGGCTCTTTGCTCCACGGGGAGCCTCCTTCTCCCTCTGCCTCTGCCTGCCACTCTGCTCTGCCTTACTGTGCTCTCTCTCTCTCTTGCTCTAACAACTAAATAAACAAAAATTTTTTAAAAATTTGCATACATGCGTGTGTGTTTGTGTTGGTTTGTTGGTCCCTAAATACCTGTGTGTGTGTGTGTTTTCCCCTAAAAACAAAGACTTTTTTACATAACAATAATCAAAATCAGGAAATTAATAATGAAATGATGCTATTACTTACTCCACAGACAGAAACATTCTACCACCGTCCCAATCATATCCCCCAGAGCAAAAGGGAAGAATGTTTCTTCTGGTCCAGGACGTTGCACAGGATCACGCGTGGCATCTGGTGGCCACGTCTCTTTAGCCTGCTTCAATCTGAAACAGTGCCTCACTTTTTTCTTATCTTGGGATTCTGGTACCTTCCTCAACTTAGGTTTGTCTGATGTTTCCTCACGATTAGACTCCAGCTATACATTTTGTGGGGAACAGGACAGAGGTAATGGCGTGTTCTGATCACACCAGGAGTCACGTGGTGTGTCTCCTTGTCACATGACTGCTGATGTGAACTTTGATCACTTGTTTGAGGTGGTGACTGTCAGGTTTCTCCATATAAGGTTACTAGTCGCCCTCTCTAATTAATCAGCGTTTTGTGGGGAGAGGCTTTGAGACAAGGTAAGTAACTCGTTTCTTGTTAAATTTTTACCTACCAATTTTAGCATCTGCTGATGATTCTTGTTTGACAATTATTACCAAAATGGTTGTCAAGTGGTGGTTTTCTGATACCATCGATCCTTCCTTCCCTTCTCCCCAACTTGTTTATTTACTCATTTTTCATATCAGCCTCAATTCTTATCTTGTTCTTCTATTAGTTACTATTTGCTTTATCATTATTTATTTTCATGTTCAAATTGTCGCAGATTTGCCCAGTGGGAGCCCCTTCAACTCACTCTTATGTCCTTTTGATAGAACCCCATTGGGTTCTTTTTTTTTGGCACTTCCATACTATTTTGTCCCATGGTATGTTCTAGGCTTATCTTGTACTGTCCATGCCTCAGTCCTACCATCAGTCATTTCTCCAAAGCAGTTTTGATTATTTTTAGTGGATAATAGTATTTAGAAACCAAGATTTGGGCCATAATTGTACTCTTTGCTACTAAAGTGTCATGGCCCTCAGGCCCTGTCAGTAGTCACAGCTAGGAAATACACACACACACACACACGCACGCACATGTTTATACTCACATTTCTGAAAATATATTTTTAATACAATATCAAGTGCAAACACACAGAGTTAAGTATATATTATATATAAAAATATATAAATAATATATATTATTATGCGTTTTTGTGCTTGATAGTGTGTAGGTATATGTGTGTATATACATATATGTATACATATATATATGGCAGACTGAGCCCACACCCAGCATTAGAAAAGACAGTGGGAGAAGATACATGTTCAAAAATGAGTAGGGGCCTCTCTCTATGATCCAAAAATGTAAGGAATGTCTGCAGGACCGAAAGAAGACAAGATTGGACTCAAGGGGAAGGCAGCAACAGCCACAGCAGAAGTGAACCTCCTAGAAGAACAGGAGAGAAACACCAAGATGTTCCATGTCTAGAGGTGATGAGAGAGAGCTGTGAACAAGACAGTATCCAGAGGATGTGGGGATGGGGATTATTTGGGAAACCATAGCAGGAACAGCCAGGCCTACCCATTTACATTTCTCCATGTATCTTGTGTGTATGAACTTTGGGGGTAAATGTTTGGATCAGGGAGAAAAGACCAAGTACTGAGGGGCTGTCAAAGTCTGGAAGGAATGAGAAACATCCAAGCCTAGAAGACCAGCTGCCAAGGTTCCCACCCGGCAGCAGTTCCTGCCCATCAATGTAGTATAGAGCGCAAGTTCCAGCAGCTGTCTTACCACTCCCCATAAGTGGTAACCAGAGGCAGCCATCAGCTTTACAAGGCATTGCAACTGCAAAAATGAAGAATCACTAAATGCTTGAGGCGCCCAGTATTCTAAAAAAGAGATCCCAGGGGCAGCTGGGTGGCTCAGTGGGTGAAGCATCTGCCTTCAGCAGGTCATGATCCTGGAGTCCTGGGATTGAGCCCTGCATCGGGCTCCCTGCTCAGCGGGGAGTCTGCTTCTCCCTTCTCCCACTCCCCCAGCTGCTCTCTCTCTATCTCTCTCTCTGTCAAATAAATAAAGTCTTAAGAAAGAGAGAGACAGAGATTCTAGATATAAGAAACAGATAAATACACATCTGAGGAAAGAGAGTTAATAGGGTAGTCAGAATTAGACTTAAAATAAATATCATTTGGGCACCTTGCTGCCTTAGTTCACAGAGCATGTGACTCTTGGTCTCCAGGTTGTGAGTTCAAGCCCCACATTGGGTATAGAGATTATTTAAAAATAAAATCTTAAGGGGCACCTGGGTAGCTCAGTGGGTTAATGCCTCTGCCTTCAGCTCAGGTCATGATCTCAGAGTCCTGGGATCAAGCCCCGTGTTGGGCTCTCTGCTCGTCAGGGAGCCCGCTTTCCTCTCTTTCTCTCTCTGCCTGCTTCTCTGCCTACTCTGTCTGTCAAATAAATAAATACAATCTCAAAAAAATAAAAATATAAAAAAAATAAAATCTTAAAAGAAAATAAAAATATGGGACACCTAGGTGACTCAGTTGATTAAGCATCCACCTCTTGATTTCAGCCCAGGTAGTAAGTTCAGGGTCATGAGTTCAAGTCCCAGACGTATTAGATTTAAGGCCCATCCTACTCCAGTATGATCTCATTCTGATTGGATTACCCTTTTTAGGGTTCTTTCTCTCCCTCTGCCTCTCTCTATCTTACTCAGAAAGAAAGAAGAAAGGAAGGAAGGAAAGAAAAAACTAATGTAATTGTAATGCTAAAAGAGATAAGGAGAGTATTTCATTCACGAAACAGGAATGGCTGGTTGTCAAAAAGAAACAATTAGAGATCTTGAATAAAAGATAGAATTATTGAAACTTAAAAATAGGTGGGCTACTAGCGTAAAGAACACAAAGAATGAATCAGGGAATTGGAAGATGAGGCCTAAGAATTCTTTTTTTTTTTTTTTAAGATTTTATTTATTTATTTGACAGACAGAGATCACAAGTAGGCAGAGAGGCAGGCAGAGGGGGGCAGCGGGGGGGGGGGGAGTAGGCTCCCTGCAGAGCAGAAAGACCAATGTGGGGTTCGATCCCAAGACCCTGGGATCATGGCCTGAGCTGAAGGCAGAGGCTTTAACCCACTGAGCCACCCAGGCACCCCCTAAGAATTCTTTTGTGGAATGCAACACATTTAATTGAGATAGGGCACCTGGCAGGCTCAGTCCGTAGACCATGCAGCTCTTGATCTCAGGGTTGTGAGTTCAAGCCCCATGATGGGCACAGAGCCTACCTAAAAGACACACACACACACACACACACACACAGAGTAATAGAGATGGATAGTAAAGAGAAAACTTAGAGATATGGAGGATAGACTCAGAAGTGCCAATATTATCCAATAAAAGTTCCAGAAACACCTGGCTGAGATAACAAGATGTAGTATTTAAAGAAATAATAACCAAAGATTTCCCAGAATTAAAAAAAAAAGTAAGTCTTTATACTGAAAGGATCCACCATGTACCAATAAGATGATATTTTTAACCCACATCTGGACTCATCATAGTGAAGTTTCAGAACATTGAGGATAAAGAAAAAATTCTAAATTAAACACTCATAGGAAAAAAAAATCAAATTTACCTACTACAAAAAAAAAAATGGCTATTGAGATCCAGTGGTCCTGGTAAAAGAGAGAATAAAGAATCGCATGTGGGGGCACCTGGGTGGCTCAGTGGGTGAAGCCACTGCTTTCAGCTTAGGTCATGATCCCAGGGTCCTGGGATCGAGCCCCCATTGGGCTCTCCGCTCAGCGGGGAGCCTGCTTCCTCCTCTCTCTCTCTCTCTCTTACTGCCTCTCTGCCTACTTGTGATCTCTATCAAATCAATCAATCAATCAATCAATCAATAAATGAATAAGAATCGCATGTGAACTGGTTCTGGAAGGGACACCTGAGACTTCTGCTCCCATTCTATCAGCCAAAGCTCAGTCACAAGGTCATATCTAATGGCTAGAAAGACCAAGAAGTGTAACTTCGTGGTGTGCCCAGGAAGAAAGTGGAAACAGGTTTGTTTATCCATTAGTTAGTCTTTTTTTTTTTTTTTTTAATTTATCTATTTGTTAGAGAGAGAGCGAGCACAGGCAGACAGAGAGGCAGGCAGAGGCAGAAGCAGGCTCCCTGCTGAGCAAGGAGCCCGATGTGGGACTCGATTCCAGGACGCTGAGATCATGACCCGGGCCGAAGGCAGCCGCGTAACCAACTGAGCCACCCAGGCGTCCCAGTTAGTCTTTAACAGAAATTAACCAACTGTGAATTTAATGAATGCATCTAGGACACTAAACCCAACTGAGAATGTACATTCTTATCAAACACAATTAGATTATCTACAAAAATTGCCTAAGTACTAAGCTGTATAGTAAGTCTCCAAAAAATTTTTTTAAAAGATTTTATTTATTTATTTGACAGACAGAGATCACACAAGCAGGCAGAGAGGCAGGCAGAGAGGGGAGGAGAGAAGCAGGCTCCCTGCCGAGCAGAGAGCCCGATGTGAGACTCGATCACAGGACCCTGGGATCATGACCCGAGCTGAAGGCAGCGGCTTAACCCACTGAGCCACCCAGGCGTTCCTAGTAAGTCTCCAAAATTTTTAAAAATTAGTGTAATACAAAACATTTATTGATGACACAGAAATAAAATTAGATATATCAAGATGGTAGAAACTTATACATGCCTGGAAATTTAAAACAGAGGTCTTCATGGATTGAAGAAAAAAATCATATTAAGGTGAGACTTGAGTGCAGTACTACTTTGGGAAGCAAAGTGGTTTTGGGGGTGCTTCATGGCTCAGTCAGTTACGTATCTGCCTTCAGCTCAGGTCATGATCCCAGGGTCGTGGGATTGAGCCCCACTTCGGGCTACCTGCTCAGTGGGAAGTCTGCTTCTCTTTCCCTCTGCTGCTCACCCCTCCCACCCCACTAAGGCTCTCTCTCTCTCTCAAATAAATAAATAAAATCTTCAAAAGAAAAAAGCAAAGTGGTTTTCAGGAAAATATAGAGAGTTACATGTAGTTATAAAACAAGAAAGGCTAATGATGAATGAGCCTCGCTTTTGTATTAGGGCAGCTGTAACCAATTACCTCAGACTGAGTGGCTTAAAACAATTATTTCTTGCCTCATACTTCTAGAGGAGAGAAGATGGAAATAAAGGTATTGGCAGGCCATGCTCTCTGTGAAGGCCCTCTGGGAGAATCCTTCCTTGCCCAATCTTTGGTGACAGGAGGCAAGCTTTCACATTCCTTGGCTTGTAGACACATCACTCCACTCTGCCTCCATCATCACCTGGCCTTCTTCCTATGGGTCTGCCTCTGGGTCCAAATTTCTTTTTTCTTCTCTGACACCAGTTATATTAGGTTTAAGGCCCATCCTACTCCAATATGATCTCATCTTAATTGGATTACAACCACTAAAATATTACTTCTAAATAAGATAACACTTATAGGGGCGCCTGGGTGGCTCAGTGGGTTAAGCCTTTGCCTTCGGCTCAGGTCATGGTCTCGGGGTCCTGGGATCGAGCCCTGCATTGAGCCCCACATCGAACTCCCTGTTCGGCAGGGAGCCTGCTTCCTCCTCTTTCTCTCTCTGCCTGCCTCTCTGCCTACTTGTGATCTCTATCTGTCAAATAAATAAATAAAAATCTTTAAAAAAATAAAAAGACATTAAAACAATAGTCAAAGATCTATCTACTAAGAAGATAACTGGTCCATGTGGTTCTATGGGAGAGTTTCACCATAAGTGAACTTTTCTGTACAATACAGGGAATTCTCATCTTTTTAAAAAAATTTTATTTATTTATTTGACAGACAGAGATCACAGTAGGCAGAGGCAGGTGGAGAGAGAGGAGGAAGCAGGCTCCCTGCAGAGCAGAGAGCCCAATTCGGGGCTTGAGCCCAGGACCCTGGGATCATGACCTGAGCCGAAGGCAGAGGCTTTAACCCACTGAGCCACCCAGGCGCCCCAGGGAATTCTCATTTTATAAAAACTTTTCAGAGAAGAGAAAAAGAAGGAAATCTACTCATCTTATTTTCTTGGGGAATGTTCTGTGTGAGCCTGAGAAAAACGTTTATCCTACTATTGTTGGATGAGGTAGTCTATAGATGTCAATATACCCAATTGATTGATGGTGTTGTTGAGGTCAAGTATGTCCTTTCTGGTTTTCCACCTGCTGAATCTGTCCATTTCTGGCAGAGGAATGTTGAAGTCTCTAACTATGAGAGTGGATTCACCTATTTCTCCTTGCAGTTCTATCTGTCTCTGCCTCATGGGGCTTGATGCTCTATTGTTCAGCATGTGCATCTCAAGAATTGTTATGTCTTCTTAGAGAATCAACCTTTTTTTTCATTAAGTAATGCCCCTCTTTATCTGTGATAATGTTCTTACTTTGAAGTCAGCTTTGTCTGAAATTAATATAGATCCTCCTATTTTCTTTTGATTCGTGTTTGCATGGTGTATTTTTCCTCTATCCATTTACTTTTAATCTGTCTTATACTTTAAAGTGGGCTCCTTACAGACAATATGTAGTTGGATCAGGTTTTTTGATCTACTCTGACAATATCTGTCTTTTAATTGGTGCATTTAGGCCATTGACATTCAAAGTGATTATCGACATAGATGGACTAATATCTACCATTTATTTGTTACGGTTTTCTGTTTGTTGTCTTTGTTCTTTGTGCCTGTTTTTGTCTTCCACATTTTCTGCCTTTCGTGGTTTTAATTGAGCCCTTATGGGATTCTACCTCCTCTCCTTTCTTAACATAGCAGTCATGCTTCTGTTTTTAGTTGTTTGCCCTAGAGTTTGTGATATAAATTTACAACTAATCCAAATTCACTTTCAAATAACACGATGCTACTTCATAAGTAGTGTGAGTGCCTTGTAATAACAAAATAACCCTAATGCCTTCATCTTGTCCTTTGTATCATTTCTTTCATTTCACTTATATGTGAGTGTACATAAGAATATATGCACCTGTAGTACCTACATAAACATACATAATTACATTGTTGCTGTTATTATTTTGAGCAAATTATGATGTTTCATCAGTTAAGAATAAGGAAAATAAGTTTTATTCTACCTTCACTTATTCCTTCTTCAGTGCTCTTCTTTTCTTTAAGTAGATCTGAGTTTTTGAACTACATGATTTTCCTTTTCTGTAGAGAACTTTCTAAAAAACATTTTGCTGGGCAGGGGCACCTGGCTGGCTCAGGGGAGCATGGGGTTCTTGATCTCAGGGTTGTGAGTTCGAGCCCTCCATTGGGGGTTGAGATTATTTAAAAATAAATAAATCAATAAACTTAGAAAAAAAAATTTTGCAAGGCAGTTCTACTGGCAACAAATTCCCCCTATCTTTATTTGAGAAAGTCTTTATTCCATCTTCACTTTTTTTTTTAAGATTTTATTTATTTATTTGACAGGCAGAGATCATAAGTAGGCAGAGAGGCAGGCAGAGAGAGAGGAGGAAGCAGGCTCCCTGCCGAACAGGGAGCTCAATGTGGGGCTCAATGCAGGGCTCGATCCCAGGACCCCGAGACCATGACCTGAGCCGAAGGCAGAGGCTTTAACCCACTGAGCCACGCAGGCGCCCCTCATCTTCACTTTTTTTTTTTTAATTTTTATTTATTCATTTGATAGAGATCACAAGTAGGCAGAGAGGCAGAGAGAGACAGAGGAGAAAGCAGGCTGTCCGCAGAGCAGAGAGCCCGATGCGGGGCTCGATCCCACGACCCTGGGATCCTGACCCGAGCCGAAGGCAGCGGCTTTAACCCACTGAGCCACCCAGGCGCTCCTCATCTTCACTTTTGAAGGATAATTTTGCAGGGTACAGAATTCTAGGTGGCTGTTTTGGGTTTTGGTTTTTTGTTTTTTTTTTTTCTCAACACTTTAAATATTTCACTCCACTCTCTTCTTGACTTCATGATTTCTGAGAAGAAAGAAGTCACATGTAAATTTTATCTTCGTTCCTCTGTTGCTGAGGTGTTTTGTCCTCTGACTTCTCTCAGGATTTTTTCTTTATCTTTGTTGTTGTTGTTGTTGTTTGTTTTTTGTGGGTTTTGGTTTTTTTTTGTAATTTGAAATGGATATGCTGAGATGTAGCTTTTTTTGGTTGGTGTTCTTTGAGCTTCCTAAATCTGTGGTCTGATGTCTGCCATTGGTTTAGGGAAATTCTCAGTCATTATTTTTTTTTATTTTTATTTAAACATATAATGTAACCCCACCACCCTCTCCCAACACCCCTCCCCCCATCTCAGTCATTATTGTTTCAAATATTTCTTCTGTTTCTTTCTTCTCCTTCAGATGTTCCCATGACAAGTATGTTATACTTCATGTAGTTGTCCCATGGTTCTTAGATACTCTGTTATGGTTTTTTTTTTCTTTGTTTTCTTTGCTTTTCAGGTTTCAAGGATTCTTTGCTATATCATCTGTCTCAAAGATTCTTTCCTCAGCCATGTCCGGTCTACTAATGATCACATTTTTTTTAAAGATTTTATTTATTTATTTGACAGGCAGAGATCACAAGTAGGCAGAGAAGCAGGCAGAGGGAGAGGAGGAAGCAGGCTCCCCGCTGAGCAGAGAGCCCAATGCAGGGCTTGATCCCAGGACCCTGGAATCATGACCTGAGCCAAAGGCAGAGGCTTTAACCCACTGAGCCACCCAGGCTCCCCTACTAATAATCACATTAAAGGCATTTTCTGTTTCTGTGACAGTGGTTTTGTTTGTTTGCTTTCTCTCTAGCATTTCTGTTTGGGTCTTTCTTAGGATTCCCATTTCTCTACTTACATTGCCCAGATGTTCTCACATCCTGTTTGCTTTACCTGTTAGGGACCTCAGTATATTAATCACATGTGTTTTAAATTCCCAGTCTGATAATTCCAACATTTCTGCTGTGTCCAGTTCTGAAGCTTGCTCTGTCTCTTCGAAGTGTGTCTTTTGCCTTTTGGTGGGTTTGTAATTTTTTCTTAACAGCTGGACATGACATACCAGGTAAAAGGTAATGTTTTCTTAATCAAATTAAGCAAAATGATTTTTTAATTGCAATATGCTCTGTACAAGGGAAAAAGTATAGAAGAAAGACTGAAAGGAAATGTACAACATTGCTGAACAGTGGTTGTTCTGAGTGATGTGCTCCTGGGTGATTTTATTTTCAGCTTTGCTTTTCCCCGTTTTCTGTACTTTACACATTTTCTGGAATGGCCATGTGTTAACTTTATAATTAGCCATGAAAAATGGAAAAGAGATATAAAGGTCCTTTTAAAAAATCCACTGTCAAATGCAATCTGTAAAGAACAGTGTGCTTCTTCCCCTTTCCCCTGACATTTAAGACAATATAAAACACCTTTTAATCCTATTACTCCTCTGGACCTCTCACAAACCAGGGGATGATCCTTTTGGCTCTTTAAAATAAATCTCCCAAGGTCATGGGGCTTGTCTGTAACAGAGGGGGCTGAAACTCTCAGGCCAACGCTCCTCCCTCTGTACCATCTGGCACCTCTGAGTCTCATTAAAGACTGCACAAGCTAGCAAAAAAGCCAAATGTTCAAATTCATCTTCTTTCTAAGGGAATATTCCTCCCTTTTAGAATCACTCCACTCATAAGCTACTGCCCCTTCTCTGGGTCTCAGTTTCCCTCTCTGTGAAATGAGGGCATTGTGTTGTCCCAGCAGATTCCAGGTTCTTCAGGCAACCTGTGTGCCCCCGCCCCTTCTCCCTGCAGCCTCAAGAGTTCTGCTTCTTTCTGCTGGTTCTCTGATGATCCTGGGAAGGCCAGTTCCCATCCTGGTTCTGCCATGAACTTACCTGCTGAATGTCCTTGAGCAAGTCACTGCTGTGAGAGGATCTCAATTCTCCCATGTGTACAATGAGGGTCTGGGCCCAGATCAGAGATTTTCATATTCTGGGTGTTGCAACCTTAGAGTCCTGGGGAAGGTAAGGTGAGCCCTCTATGGGTCCCTTTTGCATATTGGGGTTCTGGGTAAGATTTCTTTTGAAACAAGGTTGTGTTGCTATAAACCTATTTGAAAACCTCTGGGCCAGGAAACTTGGCAATCCTCTTCCAGGCCAAGGCTGACATTCTATTTCTCCAAGAAGAGCGGCAGAACGGGCTACCAGGGTAAAAGAGTGGGAAAGTCTCCCCTGGGCTCCGTCAGCTGGCTTCCCCCCATCAGGGGCTGAGCTATTAGGAGCAGAAGAAGCAAAGATGGATTCTACTAGCACTAGATGGTGTTAGGATCGCGATGCTCAGATAACTCAGCCCACCCAGCCACATCTCCCTCATCCCCCTCCTCCCTCCCCCCTTCTCTCTCCATCACCTAGGCAACCCTGCAGTTCCTCCTTCCCCTCCCTCCCACCCACTCAATCTGCAGGCCGCATTCCCACCCCTCTGTCTCTGCCCACAGCTTCTCTGGGTCTGGAGAGGAAAGTTCCACCTTCAGGGGCTGCCTTTTGTGAGCGTGGAAACCAGATTCCAAGCAGGAGGCCCCTAACTCCTAAAATAATCCTGGTTTGCATGCTGAATTTGACTGTTTTCCTGGCAGGCATGTTGCAGCCAAAGGGTCTGACCTTGCCAGGGCAGCTGTGCAGAGCTCTGGGAGGTCTGAGATGGGGCTCATTGGTGCTGGGGGAGACCGGGGTCCACGGGAGTGGGGGCGGAGCAAAGGCCTTGGCAGCCTCTGGTGGTTCTCTGCTCCAGGTGGGAGGTCAGGGACAAAGGGTCCTGGGGTTTAATTTACTGCAAGTTATCTCTGCCTCCAGCCAGCCAGAACCGGGGGTCAGTGTGGGAGTCCGGCCCAGCTCTTGATAATAGTTAAATGGGGGCAAATGGGGTGGGGGAAGACTGGGGAGTTGGAAGTGAGAGACAGGAGGCTTTGTAGAGGGAACTCAATGGAATTTGTCCCTGAAAAGTCCTGGGTTCAATTATGGGAGTGAGCTGGAGCTCTGAATCCTAAAGAAAAAGCACTAAGCTGGATCAAAGCCCAGCCATAAGGGGCAGTGGGACCTTAGCAAGTCCCAGCTACAGGCGTCTTCAACAATTAAATGTGGATGAGACAAGGTGTGTGGACTAGAACGAAGGTCAAATATCAATAGGAACTGGAGGTAATAAATTCAGCGAAATTGCAGGGTATAAGATCAATATGCAAAAAATCAGTTTCATTCCTGTACACTAGCAATCTACAACCCGAAAGGAAATTAAGAAAACAATTCCATTTATAGTAGCATTGGAGAAAAAAAATAAGAGGGTATATTGGAGCTCTCTGTACTTTCTGCTCAATTTTTCTATAAATCTAACACTGCCTCACCAAATAGTCCATTAATGTAAAAAATTTTGGAATAAATCATAACCAAGGAGATGCAAGGCATACCCTGTAAACATTGCTGAAAAAAATAAAGATCTAAATAAGTGGGAAAACATTTCAGGTTCATGGATATGAACACTTAATATTGTTAAGATGGCAATACTATGCAAATCAATCTGTAGATTCGATGTCATCCTTATCAAAATCCCAAAGGCTTTTTTGCAGAAATGGACAAGGTGATCTTAAAATTCATACAGAATTTTGAGGAACTGCAAGTAGCCAAAGCAATCTTGAAAAAGAACTAAATTGGAGAACTCACCCTTCCTGATTTCCTGATTTCCAAACTTATTACAAAGCTACAGTAATCAAAACAGTATGGAACTGGGGTGTGGGGCTGGCTCAGTTGGTAGAACATGCGACTCTTATTTTTTTTTAGAGCATGTAATGCTTGATCTCAGGGTCATGAGCTCAAGCCCCATGTTGGGCACAGAATTTACTAAAAAAAGGAGGAGGAGGGAGGAGGAGGAGGGGGAGGGAGGAAGTGAAGGGGGAGGGGAGGAGGAGGAAGAAAGAAAGAAAAGAAAAGAGAAGAGAGAAAACTGGCATAAGGGTAGATATATAAATCAGTGGAATAGAATTGAAAATCTAGGACAGAACCCATACATCTATGGTCAATTGATTTTTAAAGGGTGTGAATTCCATTCAATGAGAAAAGAGAGACTTCAACAAATTGTGGTGGGAAAACCGAATATATCCACATGCAAAAGAACTAAGTCTGAATCATACTTCACACCATATTAAGAAATTAGCTCAGGGCTCCTGGGTGGCTCAGCCGGTTAAGCGTCTGCCTTCAGCTTAGGTCATGATCCCAGAGTCCTGGGATGGAGCCCTGCATCAGGCTCCCTGTTCAGTGGGGAGCCTGCTTCTCCCTCTTCCTCTACCCTTCCCCCCTCCCTTGCTGTGCACTCACACATGTGCACACACTCTCTCTTAAATAAATACATAAAATTAATAAAAAATAAAACATAAAACTTAGGAGGGGGTAAATCTCCATGACCTTGGATTTGGTGGTGACTTTTTAAAAAATGACACCCAAAATACAAAGAATTAAAGAAAAAAAGTGAAAAATTGGACTTTGAGAACATTAAAAACTTCTGTGCATCAAAAGGCACTATCAAGAGAGTACAATGACAATTTACAGAATGAGACAAAATATTTGCAAATTGTATATTTGATAAGGGACTTGTATTCAGAATATATTAAAAACTCCCACAATTCATCAACAAAAAGACAACCTAATTTAAAAATGGGTAAATGATTTGAATAGACATGTCTCTAAAGAAAATACACAATGGCCAATAAGAACATGAAAAGATGCCCAAGATCATCAGTCATTAGGGAAATGCAAATCAAAACTGCAATAAAATACCACTTCACATCCTCTGGGGTAGCTGAATTTTTTGAAAATTAAAAAAGTAAGTATTGACAAGAATGTGGAAAAATCAGAATACTTGCCCATTGCTGGTGGGCATGTAAAATGGTGCAGCCCCTATAGAAAATACCTTGGCACATCCTCAGGACCTTAAACAAAGGACACGATCATTCCTCTGCCGGGTGTATACCTAAAAGAATTGAAAACGGGTGTTCAAACAGAAACTTGTACACAACTGCTCACAGCAGTATTATTCACAATAGCCAAAAGATAGGAACAATTTTAATGTCCATCAATGGATAAACAAATTGTGACATATCCATACATGAAATATTATTCATCCACAAAAAGGAATGAAGTACTGATATTTTGCTACATCCAGGATGAACCTTGAAAGCATTGTGTTAAGTGAAAGAAGTCAGCCACAAAAGACAATGTACTGTATGATCTCATTCATACGAAATGTCCAGAAGAGGCAAGTCCACAGACACAGAAAGTAGATTAACGGTCGCCATGGACTGGGGAAAGAGGGTAATAGTGATTGTATAGTGGACAGGAAGTTTCCCTTTGGGGTGATGAAAATGTGCTTGCACGACATAGTGGTGAATGTTGCACAGCCCTGTGAACGCACCAAATGTCACTGATGGTAAATTTCATGCTGGACGTATTTTACCATAATAATAGATGTTCAATGCATTATTTTCCAAAAGAAAAAAAACTCCCTAAAATTTTTGGTCACCTCTCCAAAAACAAACAACTTGTTTTAATTGAAGAAATATTTTGTTCCAGTATGAGCTTATGCAGAAACTCTATATTGGAAACAAACAAAAGTAGAGGCTCGGGGCTTAGGGGAGGGAACCTGTGCCCCTTTCATCCCACCTGGAAGCCCCTAGGCAACTGGACAGCTTCTGAGATGCCTTTCAGCCTTGGTCTTCTGTGCTGGAGGTGCTCAGTAAGTGCATAGTGACAGAAGGCCCTGCTGAGGCCACCAGGATTAGAGGGTCCTGGACTGGTGACCACACCAGGGTTTCAGCTCTGGTCTAAGTCCACTATGCGGTTCTGGCCAGAGCCTGCTGAATCTAGCACTGGATGGCATTTCTCTGAAAAGATGACAAAATGAACAGGTAGTGAAATCCCAAAAAAGGTCTGGATAGGGAGTAGGTAGGTGTGGTGGTAGGCGTGGTATAGGTTCCAGTAGGGGGCTCTGGAACCAATCTGCTGGGCTTTGATTCCTGCATCCATGCTGATTAGCCATTCCCTGGAGGGTGAGTTCTCCAATGGCATGGCCATCAGAAACGAATACTACTACGTATGGTGTGATGGTAGCATGAGCATTAATTGGAGTAAAGTGCTCAGAACAATGCCTGACACATAGAAAGCCCTCAGTGATTAACCTTGTTTTCTAGAACTACAGTGGACCTTTCATCATCTGACTCAACACAGTCAACCTTATGGTGACTGAGAATCTCTCACCCGGGAGGGTCCGAGATGGTCCGGGACCACCAACTTACCCTCATCCGGGTTTCTCCTATAACACACATGGCTGAGGCAAACGAGATGTTGTCTCCAAATTGCATCATTCCATTGTTTTGGGTGTGTTTCGAACTGCTGGTCTTAACCCACTCACTGGGCTTGGAATTAACTGAGGGTAGCGAGCAGTTACAAACATTTCAAAAAACAAAAAAGAAAAGAATAGAATGGAAAACAAAAGTGCATCATAGATAATTAGGGTTAAGTATTAAGTATTGTTTGTTGAAACTTGTTGCAGAGTGGATGCGCACATGCGCACATGCTACTGCGCCCGCCCTGGTGTACCGGGGTGTGATATGCATTCCTAAACACGGGTTGCAGTTACAAAAAGTGTGAAGGCCATGACCTGGTAACACCCAAGGACTTTCCGAAAGCCCCTGAGCTGAGCGGAGAAGAGCTCCCTGCCCTGGGACCACAGATCTGATTTGGTGGGCAGGACTGAATGATCTCAGGCATTTGCCCATCCCCAGCAAAGCTGAAGCAGGGACCTGCGCTGGGGACTGCAGTCAGGAAAGCGGGAAGTTGCTTTAACCAGAAGGTGGGGATATGCAAAGGGTCGCAAAGGTGCCCTGAATCTTGAATTAAGTCGTCAGGACGCAGAAGACTCCTGCCCCATGCCTGTCTGTCCCCATAAACACACCCTGGGATCATTTAAGCGCAAACCAAGGCATTTAGCTGTCTCTTTCATCATATTTTGTATTTTCCAGGCTACTGTATTCCCCAGAACTGTTTTGTGGCTGCAGAAGTAGCCCCCTTTACTCCAGCGTGGGAGATTAGCACCCCCTCGCTACATGCCAGTTTAGGAGAGAGGTCTGGAATCACTTCAGAGGTCTGGAATCACTGCTATAGCCCTGGGCAAGGGCTGCTGGCTTTGTGGAAGGTGGTTTCTGGAGACTACCCAGCTGGGGATGTGTCCTGAGAAAGAGGGGAGAGGGAAGATGAGTTAGAAGTGGTGTTGAAAATGTGGGCAGTTGATACACCTAGACTACCGTTTAGTATTGCTTAATCTGGGATTAAGTGGGTGGGAGGTGAAGTTGCCTTCCGTCGCTTGGGTCTGCAAAGCCTGCTCCCTCGGCATCCTCCCTTGGGTCCCTAGCTGGACCAGCGTGGCAGTTCTCTGAAGCTAGAACATCAAAAGCCAAAAGGAGGGAGATCTGACCTTGGCTGGGGTCTCAGTTTTCAAAGACCATTACAGGCCTCATGGGGCTTTCAATCCAGTCCTTATAACAAGGGAGTCTTCGAACTGTACCTTTGCTGTGAATTCCCCATAAGCCATGACCGCAGCCAAGGTCTGTGGACTAGATACTTTGGATTTTTAAGTTCCATCTTCTTCACCTGCAAAGGGTTCTCACAATGTCTTTTCTAAGGGGCTGCGAGGGTAAAATAAACTAACATGTGGAAATACCCTGGTACAGTGACTAAAGCAAATAAGCATGCCGCGGATCAAGCCACTCTCACAAACCCCCTCACGATATCACACTCTATAATTGGGTTGAAAAATTCATGAAAGCACACAAAGAGAAACCACCCATGACCCAACAATGCTTAAAAGGGAAACTCTACAGAGACTCACAAGACCCCACTTTCCACTTCCCAGGTTAACAATTTGCTGTGTATTCTTTATTTTTTCCTCTGAGTTTAGATGGACCCACGCATTGATCACTCTCTCTCTCCATGCTTTTTTTTAAGAATACACAGAATACAGAATTTAGAATATAGAAATTAAATCATGCTATCTGTCTGATTTTTCAATTTTGGGTTTTTTTTTTTCACTTAATATATCGTGAATGACATACGGGTGCAGCCATTTCCTCACTCTGCACATCTGTCTTTTTAGGTTTTTTTCCAATCCGGTGGGCCAGAAATAGCTTTTTTTGTTTTCTGTTGCATTTCTCTGACTCAAGTAAGGTTCAAGCAGCATCTAATGTCTTTTGGAGATTTATGTTTTCTCCTTTGTCCATTGCCTATTCAAACTTTAAATTATTTTTCTATTGGGCTCTTAAAATTTTTTCTTTTTCTAAGATTTTATTTACTTGTCAGAGAGAGAGAGACAGAGACAGAGAGACAGAGCATAAGCAGGGGGAGCAGCAGGCAGAGGCAGAGGGAGAAGCAGACTCCCCATTGAGCAAGGAGACTGATGTGGGGCTCCACCCTAAGACCCTGGGATCATGACCTGAGCCAAAGGCAGACACTTAACCGACTGAGTCACCCAAGCATCCCTCAAATTTTTTCTTACTAAGTTGTAATGTGCTCTTTGTATAGGAAGGACATTGACCTTCTGTCTGTGTGTCACTTGTGTTGTCTTCCCCACTCTGTCATTCGCCCTCTGACTTTGCTTATGGTATCTTTTGCCATTGCAAAATTTAAAATATTTTATGTGGTCAGATACGTTAATTTTTCCTTTATGGTTTCTGGATTTCTTTGGAGTTTCCATAAGAAGCCTTTCTTTTTTGTCTTTCCTGGGCCCACAGCTATGCTCTCCATCCATTCCCCAATGGCAGCCGGCAGTGAATGTCCTCATTGAGTCCTGTTGGTCCCTCGTGCCAGCTCTTTGGGTTCCTTATCTACTAACAGGGTGTAATAATGTCTGGTGCTGGGAAGTGTTACATTGTTTCCGAAGAACATGGAGAAAGGGAAGAGTGGAGGAGCCCAGACAGTCTGAGAAGGCAATGAAAGTGGGGAGGGAGCGGGCAGAGCTGAAGGGTAGAGGAGCAGAGGTGAGGAGGAATCCCATGACCTTGACTTGAGCACCTAAAATCTATGCTAACTGATACTCTGCAGAGGAATTTTAAAGCCAACGGTGTCCTGGAAAGGAATTTCATTTCAGTTTTTCTTGAAAGCCATCCCATTCTTTATAAGCACTGCAGAGTGGCTGCTTCCCACACCTGGGAGGCAGTATAAAATCCTCTCGCCAGACTGGAAGTGAAAGGAAAAGGAATTGGAAAATAGGACCTCAGCTCCAAAGTATGCCTCCTCTTGAGTCAGTTTTAATATATATTCCAGCCTCCATAGATCAAATGCTTACATTTAAAAAAGATGGAGATCAAGAAAGGAAGGATACGTTGGTTAGAGTGAGCCTGAGTTCCCCACCTCACCACAGTTCGCCTTCTCGAATAAACAAACAGAAACAGCCCAGGCAGCCACATACACTAGAGAGAGCACCGACTCTCTAAGCCCCGGAGGTAAAGAGGACTTGGTTTAGAGGTTCATGCAGCTCTGATGCCTGGAGCATTGCCTCATGGCCCCAGGCAGCCGTTGCCCCGACTCTGGGGCCTCTGCTATTCCCACGCCAACAGCCTCCCTCTACCTTGGGCCTTCTGCCCGCTGCCCTCTCTCTGCACCTCTGTAGGCTTCTGCCTCCTCCCCTGCTTCCTCAGCATGAAGTGTCCTCTTGAGACTCACATTCAAACACCCCAAAAGGGAGGGTCTGAGGGGTTCAGGGCCTTGAGTTTGCTGCCCACTCCTGCTCCAGGGTGAGGGGGTCAAGCAGCCAGCTTTCCTCAAAAGGAGCCCCACGTGGGCACCGAGGTCCCAAGAATAAATGGGTTTTCCAAGACCCACTCCTTCTAGCAGCACCCCCAGCTTCAAGACTGGACATCTGGCTCCCCGGTGTAGAGTAGATGGGCATGAAGAAGGGAAATGGGAGATGAGAAAGCACTCACGATCGCTAGCCAAACATTTTTATGTACCTGTTGTTTCGGCAGTTTGATGTTATTGCAGGGAAACTAGGGAGGAACAGGTCCCATGAAGGTCCCCTCAGGAACCCCCATTGCTGAGCAGGACTGCCCTGTCCCCATCTGTCTGGCAGCCAGGAGAGGATCAGCATCCTGGCAGGCTGGGACCTGGGCCTTCATGAAGGCGGAGGTGGGAATGGCCTTCCCTGTTACCCCCTTGGGGCTCCAGCAGCGTCTCCCCTGTGCTCAGGGTCAATTCACATCTTCTTGTTTGGCGGGTCAGTGTCAGCCTGAGCTCCTCCCAGCTCACTGAGGGACCCAAGGGACCGAATTAGAGCAGTCTTCACAGGTGGTGTCCACTGACACCTGGTGCTTCTTCAAAATCCTGATTCTTGAGCCACGGAGTTGTCTTAGGACCACCAATAACTCTGATGTGGGGGCCCCCCACCCTCGAGTCAAACATTATGAATCAACCAATATTTATTAGCATTCCAACACATTTCAACAGCATCGATCACTTTCTAAGCAATAAGATGGTCGCTAAAAACCTACACTGAGGGGACAGGCTGAAAATTATGATAGAAAACGTATAATTGAGATATAAGCTCTCACGAGGCTACCAACTTGTACCCTCCGGTCACCCCAGGCTTGCCCTGTCCTGCAGCACTGAATGATACTTGAGATTCAGAATAAACCAGCACTGTGGACAAGATTGGGCACTCTACTTAGTGCGTAAGGACAACTGAAGTTTTTGATTATTGCTCCGTCATTACCCCTTCATGCCACTGCCAAAAGTCATCTACGAGCCAGTCTGTATAATCTCTGGGCAGACATTGGGCTTTGAATGCTGTTTCATAGTCTATTCCAAGCACTCTTGGGACTGTGTATTAGGACATGGGCTCCTGGCATAAATTCCAGCCCTAGATGTAAAAACACATATTCCTGGTCCACACCCTGCACCTTCGTGTCTGCTGTTGAAATGGTACTGGTGACAACATTGTTCCCGTGGGCCAGGACAGCCGCTGAAGCCTCAAGGGGTAGCCAGGCTAGGAACAGAAGGACACTTCCTCATCCTCTAGGCTGGTTTGGAAGCAGCTGACCTGGGTGGCTCCTGCTCAGGCTCTCTCCTTTTTGTTCTCCTTACATTTTTACAAAGCTGGTTTTGCTGCTTTTATTGAAATTCCAGGAGAGAGCATCAAAGGGAAGCAGGAGCCCCCTGCGGGCAGGACAGGTGAGACTGAGGGTAATAACTGTCCTCTGGCCCTCTGTCCCCTCCGGGAGCAAGGTCAAGACTGGGCCAGCCTCCTTCTCCCCGACTCTCCCAATCTTTGCCAATTTAACCCTGCAAGTCTCCTTTCAGAACTTCCTGGGAGGTGCTGGGTGTTGCTTTTATGAGGGAAACAAGGTCCCCTCCATACCTACAGGCAAGCATTGGCCAGAGAATTCAACTCAGGATATTTACACAACCATTACTTGAGATTTCTCTAAAGTCAATCTCCTATCTATTTGGATTCTCAGCTATCTTTCAGATTGTGTCATGGTGCTCTATCCAGGATCATTATTAAAAACAGCTGTAACTAACAATTCTACATCATTTCTGAGCTATATGTGTCACTCAGGACCCCTGCAGGGGATCTGTGTGATTTGAGAAGAGATTAAAAAGGAACCATAGAGGGGCACCTGGGTGGCTCAGTGGGTTAAAGCCTCTGCCTTCGGCTCAGGTCATGATCCCAGGGTCCTGGGATCGAGCCCCACATGGGCCTCCTTGCTCAGCAGGGAGCCTCCTTTCCTTCCTCTCTCTCTGCCTGCCTCTCTGCCTACTTGTGATCTCTGTCTGCCAAATAAATAAATAAAATCTTAAAAAAAAGACAATCATAAGGAAGATAAAATATATTTCCAGTTGCTGTGCTGTATTTGTGGGAAAAAATCCACACAGTTCAAACCCGTGTTGTTCAAAGGTCAACTATATTTGCAGAAGTGTGAGGGCAGAGTTTAGGGGAATACCCTGGGGCTAGCAACGGTGGGGAGCAGTTACCCCTCTTAGACCCAGTGGGGAGCAGGGAAGAGGTGGTGACCAACACCCAAACAGGGTTGTGTACAGAGAGGTAGAGGCCCAAAGCCAAGCCATGATGACCTGGCAGAGAAGAAACCAGGGAAATATATCCCTTTTCTTCACTTTCCTCAGGCCCGGCTACATCCAGTATTTCCCATTTGCCAGAACCTACCAGAAGCCTGAGTGCTAGAGATACAGCCCACCGGGGGCAGTCTCCTGGGGCACAAGACAGAGCGGAAAAGATGAGGTGTGGACATAGAGGGTTGAGGAGATGTCCAGTGTTTCTGTTACTAATGACAACAATATTAATCATATTAATATTATTTTATGAATAATGCAACAATATTAATAATCGCTTCCATTTGAGCCCCAGCTTTGTGCCCTTCACAGCAATTTTACCTTTTACAGGTAAGGCAGTGATGGTTCACAGGTTATGATGTCTTCACTGCCCCTGTGGAATAGAAGTCAAGATTACCCTCTGAGAAGGAAACTGTTGAGAATGAAAACAAAGAAGGATGACCTCAGCCATCTAGGGGTACATTAACTCTCTATTGCTGCTCACAAATTATGCCAAAATTTAGTAGTGTAAAATAATAAACATTTACTATTTCACATAGTGTCTGTGGGTCAGGAGCAGCTTGGCTGGGAGGTTCTAACTCAGGGTCTCTGGTGAGATCGTCAAGCAGTTGGCCCCGCCGCAGTCATCTGAGGTTCGATTTGGGATGAAGGATCCACTCCCAGTGTGGCTCCTTCTTGCCTTGCAAGATGGCACTGCATCCTGGTGGGAGGCCCCAGTTCCTCATTGTGTGGATCTTTACATAGGACTGGGGGAATGTTCTCAAGACGCTAGAGTTGGCTTCTCCTAAAGTGAGTGGCCCTGGCGAGCCAAGCAGGGAGGAGCCCCAGTGTGTTATTATGGCCTAGTCTCCCAAGTCACACACCATCACATCTGCCACACACTACTGGTCAGAAACAAGTCACAAGTGCCTGGGGGCGGGGGGGGGGGGGGGGGGCAGTTGCAAATCTATCCCTTCAAGAGAAGATTCTTTCTTTTTTTTCAAGAGAAGATTCTTAAGGAATTGGAGGACATATTTTCAGACCACCCTTCATAACAATAACAATACCTCAGGTGTCCTGGTTATATAATTGGAGAGTTTGGGGAAGGCCTGACCACCAACCAAAGTGAAACCTTCCAGACATGCTGTGCTCAATCCGAAGAAAGTGCAGTCACAGGAGGGGGCTTGTTTCCAAGGCATCAAGGAAAAGATGGCCAGAAGGATAATACTGTGCAGAGAATGGTGAAACCCATGGACTCAAATTATCTGGTAAAAAGGCCTGCTTGTTTTGGGGACAGGAAATGAACAGGTCTAAATGAAATGTCTGTCAGGATTATCCACGTCCCTGGGTGGGAGCTGCCTTCTGAGAAAGCAGTCTTCTAGGCGGCAGTATTTCAGGAAGCAAGCGTGAGTATCTCAGTAAATTTAAAGAATCACTTCCATTTAATATCAGTTCATGCTGATTCTGGATACCCCTCGGTATCTTCTGAGTGTGGCTAATGTGAGGTGGGCCTGAGCATTTCCCCCGCCTACAAAGCTGAGGATAAGAGACCCACGGAAGGAGAGAGCCTCACTGCAGAGTAATCACCACCTTGTGTGATACCCATAGCTCACTTTGCTTTTTGTCATTGCAGAGCCCCTTCTAGAAAAATCCACGTCCCTTTTGCTTCCTTGCTTCCCTGAAAGCAAGATGGTCACCAGCAGCATTATGGGAGCCACCTGTGAAAATTCAGCCAGGGTTCTTGCTCTGGCTGCATCGGCTCACACGACAGGGTCGAATCTGGAAACAGCATATCGATGGGAGACACTGGTGTTTCTGTCAGTACACAGAGGACATAGATTCTGTCAGTTTGGACTAAATGGTCTTCTTTAGGGAGAAAACAAAATGTAGGATGTGTAGAGCCGTATGTCGAGTATGTTATTTCTCGTGACTGAAAGAGAAAGAAAAAATATATTTATCTTTCCGTGAATTTACACAAAACCAATGAAAGGGTAAATAAAGATGGGTGCCTCTTGGGGGAGGGAAATAGGGTAGGTGGGGATGGAATGAAAGCCAAACTTTGCGGTATGTACTTTTAAAATATTATTTACATTTGGGACGCCTGGGTGGCTCAGTTGGTTAAGCGGCTGCCTTCCGCTCAGGTCATGATCCCAGCGTCCTGGGATCGAGTCCCGCATCGGGCTCCTTGCTCGGCAGGGAGCTTGCTTCTCCCTCTGCTTCTGCCTGCCTCTCTGTCTGCCTGTGCTCGCTCTCTCTCTCTCTCTCTAACTAATAAATTAAAAAAAATATTATTTACATTTTTAAGCCATACAAATGTATTATTAATGTATTCAATAAAATAGAATAAGCCAAAATAAAATAAAACTTTAAAGATTAAAAAGGGGAAAAAACATCCCTGTGAGGAAATTCTCAGCGTTGAGTGTTAATAGATCTCTCTCTCTCATTGGGTGTTCATTGACTTCCTGCTATTGGATAAGGCGAGATACATAAATTACCGTGTTTCTTTTTTGCCTGAGTTGTCTGATGGGGCAGAGCAAAATTTAGTTCTTTGCTACAGTGTCTTTCACTTATATAGATTTCTAGTAGAGATCTATTTGCCTTCCCTCCCAGTCCCACAGCTTACCTGGCCCTTTTTAATTTGTCCACCTTTCTGGCTTTCATTGTAGGCCCACTCTGATCCTTTCGGAGGCAAAAAGCTAAAAGAGAAGGGAAGGAATAAGCATAAAATACTTGATTTAAGAAGACAAGAAAGAGGGCACTCGCACTTTTTTTTTTTTAAGTAAATTCTCCACTGGGCTCAACACAGACTTTGAACTCACGACCCTGAGTTCAAGACCTGAGCTGAGATTAAGAGCTGGATGCTTCACCAACTGAGCCTCCCAGGCTCTCTTTGCACATTGTTGATAAAACTTTAAAATGATACAATCTTTTCAGAATGTAATTTGGAACTGTCACCTGATTTGGTAAATCTACATGTCTTTGATTGAACAGTTATTCTACAAATCTGACTTATAAAAATACTTTTAAAAAATTTTTAAAGATTTTATTTATTTATTTGACAGACAGAGAGATCACAAGTAGGCAGAGAGGGAGGCAGAGAGAGAGGAGGAAGCAGACTCCCTACTGAGCAGAGATCGGGATGGGGGCTCAATCCCAGGACCCTGAGATCATGACCTGAGCCGAAAGCAGAGGCTTAACCCACTGAGCCACCCAGGCACCCAACTTACAAAAATACTTGCAAACATGTGCAAGACATAAGTACAGAAAGCATGCATTGTTCATTACAAATGTTAATGAAAAATTATAACCAATCTAAATTCCCATCAACAGCAGAGTGGCTAAGTAAATTACAAGAAAAGGTGCCATAGCTGAAAAGAGTGAGATAAAGCTGTGTTTCTTGATATGCAAGAATGATCACATATGGAACCATCTGTAGAGCAGTGGTTCTCAAAATTTTTGGCCTCGGGGCTTTTTTATACACTTGTAAATTAATGAGGATCCCAAAGAGTTTTTGCTATATAGGTTATGTCGATTGGTATTCACCATATTAGAAATTAAAACTAAGACATTTAAAAAAGGTACTTACTAATTTATTTAAAGTGAATAATAATGAGCAGTGCCTAGCTGGCTCAGTCAGTAGAGTGTGCAACTCCTGATCTTGGGGTCATGAGTTCAAGTTCCACGTTGGGTGTAGAGATTACTTAAATAAATAAGAACTTTAAAAAAAGTAACAATAATGAACTCATTACATGTTTACATAAATCACATCCTTTTGTGAAAAGGAACTATAGCAAGATATAATTTAGTGAGAAGGCTGGTATTGTCCCACACTGCCACAAATGTATTTAATGTCTGCCTTACTAGAAGATAGCTATATTCTCACTCTCTCCCTCTGTCCCTCCCTCCATCTCTCTCTCTCTCCCTCTAATAGAAAAAAAAAAATAGAAGATAGCTGTATTTTCAGATCTGCTTCTTCATTCAATCTGTTGTGATATGTTGTGTGGTTGAAGTACGGGAAGAAAAATCCAGCCTCATATTCCTATGTGACTGGGAAAGGGAACATTAATTTAATGGCCTTCTCAGATCATTGTGGATCTTCTCCTCGGATAGTTCACCTCAATTCAGCAAGTGGTGATTTCTCAAAGTTTAGTTGCAGTGTGGATCCTGAAACCCCATTAGTGAGCTTTTCCTACGCTGTTACATTAAAATTCATTGGTCTGTCTTCCATTTTGAATGATTATTTTCCCCACGCATGATTTTGTAACACTGGTCACTTGAAAGAGATGAGCTCGTGGAGTTATACAGTTCTTTCTAACCCTGACCGTTTTATTACACATATGTTACTATCACCAATGACCTCATCACTCAAGTCTTGAAGTGTTGGAAAGCTATGCAGCCTCACGATAGCAGATCTAAGTCCTAGAGTACCCTTTGAGAGCTGCTGATGTCGTGAATAATCCCTTTTTTGTTTAACCAAAAAAAAAAATCTCGCTTTCCCTTGAAAGTTTGAATTTCATCATTACTAACAAATAAATACTGTCAGTTTTCCTGAAAGTGACAGGCTCATTGCATCCCTATTGGAGAAAAATGTCTGAAAAATTCCCTAGTCTGAATGGCCCTCGCTGGCCTATTCGTCATTATTTCAAGTAAAAATTGTGTTCCATGAAAAAACCCAGTTGCATTCAGTCTGCAGGTCAAACAATTGTCGCCGCCCTCCTCCCCGGCCGGTCATTGTACCGTGGAATGCAGCTGAAGGGCTTCTTGTGGACTGCTCATGGCTTTATACAGAATCTGAAAAAGACAAGTACTCCAGGGTTGCAGTTTCATAAAAACGAATCATCTTTGCTGCTTTCAAAGACAGTCTTGAAGAAACTGGCATTTCTGTCATTCTGAGTGTGTGGTGGTGAAGGGTTACAGTGATCACTGGCACAATTTGGTCCCACTGCCTCTTGATCTCACACACTAGCAGTTTTTACCCACTTTTGCTTTTTTGTAACATCAATGCCAATGTCAACACTGTGGGGGGAAAAGCAAATCATATCTTAGTATCATTACTATTAAACATTGTTTTGACCTCGTGGACCTCTGAGATGGTCTCGGGGACTTTCAGGAATTCATAAGACCACCCTTGGACTGCTGACGTAGCACAAAATTCCCTTTTCTGTTGTAATAAGAGCAGAAGCAGCAGCAAAAAAAACAAAAAAAACAAAATCCAAAACCAAAAAAAAAAACAAGAAACACACCAAAGTGCTCACAGTGGCTACCTCTGGCAGCACAAAGTGATAAAATGATGTTTACTTTTCGCTTTATACATTTTCCTATTTTTCGAATCCTTTACAACGAGTATGTATTTCTTAAGTAATTAAAAACACTAAAGAAAAATATTAAGTTAAATTTAAATTATAAACAACAATTACAACATACTGGGAGAACGTAAAATACCGGTAGAACTATTTTCGCATGGAAAATATGAAGAGATTAGACACATAAAGCAGGAAGCTTAAATTATTAAAAAACAGAACACGAAAAAACAGAAGCCTCACCCTGAGAAATACCTCATTTCCCACAGAGCTGGAGGAAGGAAGCACCACCCAGTGTGAGGGCTGGAGGCACCCACCAAACCCAGGTAGCCGAAATGAAGGACCCTGCTGATACTTTCAGAGGCTGTTTGAAAATAAATCTAAAACACATTCTCACTGAAGGCCACAGGATTAGCCTGGAAGAGTGATTTGACACTTTGGAGAGCTCACAGCTTCCCAGGGGAAGGAGGAAATCAGGCACAGGTTCCAGGGCCTACAAAGCAGCTGTCACATTTCTTTTTGGTGCCTTACACCTCCCAGCCCTGTGCCCTCCTCCTTCCAGATTGAGACCCAGTCACCCTGACCAGGAGGATCCGGTGCCCTTCTGATCTCTTCTCCCTTGCCCCTCTGTCTCAACCTCTTGGTGTCAGAACACCATGATATCAGTCATCCACGCCCTAGTATAAATGAACCTCCGTTACCACACTCCCTCCCTCCCTCATCGCATCTGCTGGTGAGGCTGATCTCTGATGGTGATGAGGCAGGAGGCAGGCTCCCATGCAAGGCAGTTCAGGTTCATCAGAAACTGGTGGGGGGAAGGCTGGGGAAGGCTCCAAAATGGAAGTCTCCTCCTGGGCTTCTGAAATCATGCTTCCTGAGCATCTGCCTGAGGCAAAGTGGCTCCTTTGTGCTGGGTGACATCAGAGAACTTAATGTCCCTTTCTGGGCTCTATAAACAGGAGCGGGTTGTACTTTGAACCTCCAAGGCACCCACTGCTCTGGAGTTCTGGGACTGAGCTCCTTTAAGGCAGGGTGGTGGTCACTCAGAAGGCTTTGGGAATGGGCATCTTGTTTTCAGTTCCTGAATTAAAAGAAGATCCCCAGGAAGCTTCACACACGCTCCCTGTGCTCCAGCACCCTCCCCCCAAACCCCATCCCCTTTCTCTTCCTCCCAACCTGTGTCTCCAGGGGGTAGATCAAACAAAGAGGTTGCAGAGGGGAGTGGAATGCTGTGTTTGGTTAAGTCCCAGGCTGGATGTGATTACAGAGTTCTTGAGACTGGGGAGACATGACAGGGAATGTGGCGGGAGGGATTCAGATCTTCGAGAACCAGCTCTGGCACACCCCTCACTCCCGCGCACACAACCCTTGCACACGTGACTCTCCACACAGCTGGGAGTTGCTGGAGTCCGTCTGTCAAGGACGAGAGCCTTTGCTGGCTCCCCTCATTACCCCCCACCATCCTCATTGCACTCCGCAAGTATTTGATGCCTCCGAAGATGTTCTTCCGTGGATGGATGCATGAATAAATGAACGGATGGAAAAATGAATGCTTCCACTAAGGTCGGAAAAGATGTTTTTAAAGGTAGTGGATTATTCCCCATCAGGTGTCACCATGTCATTCACTGTGGCATCTGGTCTCTGTTTCCTTCATCATCATTCACAAAAGACCATCCCCGGAGGACAGCTCGTGTGAGTTCAAGAAGAACACAAGAAAGCCCCCCTGGGTTGGCACTTTCAGCTGTGTGACCCTAAGATCACCCTAGCCCTCTCTGGACCTCAGATTCCACTCAAAAATAAGGTTAAAAATACCAGCCCTGAGACTATGGGGAAGCTATGGGACTCCCAGTGAGTGATCACCATTTTATTTTTTATTTTATTTATTTTTTTTAAAGATTTTTATGTATTTATTTAACAACAGAGATCACAAGTAGTCAGAGAGGCAGGCAGAGAGAGCGAGGAGGAGAAGCAGGCCTCCCACTGAGCAGAGAGCCCAATATGGGGCTGGATCCCAGGACTCTGGGATCATGACCTGAGCAGAAAGCAGAGGCTTTAACCCACTGAGCCACCCAGGTGCCCCTGATCACCATTTTAAACTGGGAAGTGCATGGCAGCCATAATTACCACAAGACCCTTATCTGAGGTCGGCTTCAGGGAGATCCAGGTGAGGACAACTCCCTCCATGCTCTCCAAGCGGAGAAATAGCTAGGACAGAATATCTTGTCCATGCAGCCATTGGACAAATCCATTCACTGGGCGACTTCCTCTGTGCCTCTCCTTCACAAAGGCTACTATGTTCAAGGATGGGGACGCCCAGCTGAAGCCGGTGGGCAGCTCATGCTAATGCATTGAGGCCATTAGTTTGGCCTCAATCTCCAGTCAAAGCGGCTCTTTGAGAGGCAAGGCCAGGTCAAGGCCTTCACGGAGAGTCAGGAGAACAGTCCCCAGGGCCTGGCTCGTCTGTTCGTTCCTTCACCCATTCGTTCATCACAAATTTTTGAGAGCCAGCCTTGCACTGGGTGCAAACATGCAGCAGTGAGAAGCAGGGACATAGCTCCTCCCTCCATGGGGCATTCGTCAGCTCAGGACCTGCTGGCCATGCGGTCTAGGACATGCTCTTTTCCTTCTCTGGGCTGAACTAGACAATCACTCAGGGCCTCTCCAAGCTGGAACATCTGCACATCTAAGGCAGAGCCCCTGTCCACCAGCAGCAGAAACTCCAGTGAATCCCCCTGGGCCTGAATATTCCTTGGTGGGATCCTCTGCACAGTGTAAACTGGTTCGTGTTACAGCGCATAATGGGGTTTGCTCCCCTAAAAGAAACATATAGGGCGCCTGGGTGGCTCAGTTGTTAAGCATCTGCCATCGGCTCAGGTCATGATCCTGGGGTCCTGGGATCGGGTCCCGCATCGGGCTCTCTGCTCAGCGGGGAGCCTGCTTCTCCCTCTTCTGCTCCCCTTGATTCTGTTCCCTCTCTCTCTGTCAAATAAATAAAAAATTTTAAAAAATAAATAAAATAAACATATAGTGAAAAGGAAGTTTTAAAAAATGTTAAACTTGGCAGGGGCACCTGGGTGGCTCAGTCAGTTAAGCGTCTGACTCCTGACTTCCGCTCAGGTCATGATCTCAAGATTCTGAGATCAAGCCCTGCCCTGGGCTCCCTGCTCAGTGGAGCGTCTGCTTGAGATACTCTCCCTCTCCCTCTGTACCCCCAGCCCAGCTTGCATGCTCTCTCTAAAGAATTTTTTTTTTTTTTTAATTTAAACTTGGCAGTAAAGTAACCAACTCCAGATTCTTCATGTGGAGGGTACCATGATCCCAGATCCTCCATGTTTAGGGTCAAAGTAGTCAGTGTCTGGCTACAAGGAACATCTGCCCCAGTGGCCTCAGCACAGTGTGATCAGCCCCTGCTGCACAAGACATTCTGGGAGAGCTGACAGCAAGAGACAACACTCTCACCACTAAAGGGACCTTGGCAAGGAGCAGTCACTACCAGGGACTCCAACCCAAGGGACAAGTAAGGGGTCCTGCAGTCCAGTCCCAATCCAGAGGTGTCAGGGGGAGAGTCAGGAGCACCTGCAGCCCAGACCCTTTGGATTGGGATGAAGTCACGAGAGTGAGTGACCAGGCAGTGGGTTTGGCCAAGGCGAGCTGCCAGGCCCAGCCACAGTCCTTGCCACCAGCTCCTCAGTCAGATGTTGTGGGAGGTGTAGCAGCTGCCATCTCTCTTTGCAGAGACACCAGGAACAGAGCTCTCTTTGAACCCAACTGTGGCCTCTGGGGGTCTGTGGCTGATGAGGTCTGGTTCCCTCCCTCTTTGCCCCCGTCCCATTCCTCTTATCTATACAGTTAGTAGGAGAGTGGAATCTCAAATCCATCCCTGCTTGTCCTGCAAGGCCGTGATCTTAACCTCTATGGTACAGGGTCCCTGGGGGAAATGATCTTCAGACCCCCTCCTCTCTGGGCCTCTCTCTAGCACCCCCAGCCCCAGGTGGCCAGGGTCCTCTTGGTAAACAGAGGCCTCCCATTAGGAGGGAGTCAGCAGACAATAAGCCTATTCAGACTGGAGTTTTGTGGTTTTACTGTGTTCCCCATTCAAGCCATGAGCACACTCTAGAAAAGGGAGATGGAACAGGAATGATATTTAAGAAAAATGGCCTAATTAGCCATGTGACCTTGGGTTACTTACTCAGCCCCAGTGAGCCCCAGTATCTTCATCCATACCATGGGAATAATTCCATCTTTGCCTTGTGGTTGTGATGATTGAATGTAGAAAATGTCCAGAAGACATTTATTTACTGACTTCCTTCTCTTCCATCATAAGACCCGCCACACTGATTTTAAGCTCCCTGAATTTACTCATGGAAGGAGGGGCTCTTTCTTTGGTGAGTGATTTTTTTTTATTTTTATTTTTATTTTTTTTTAAAGATTTTATTTATTTATTTGTGAGAGAGAGAGAGAGAG
>RCUC01068300.1:0-32370 GCA_003697995.1 Taxidea taxus jeffersonii
GTGCCCAACCCCACGTGAGTCTATCTCAATTTCTCCTGTGGCTAAGTATGGAGAGGCTTCCCGGAGGGGGTCAAAAGGAAGGGAGCAGGCAGGGGACAGCGTGTCCCGGAGAGCACCTCCCATGAGCTGGGCCCTGGGGGCGTGGCCAGGGGGCTCACAGGCGTCACGTGTCCATTCTGCATCCCCTTCTTGCCCATCTTGGGGGTGGAAGGGTGAGGCTCTGGCCATGTCTGTGTGACCACGCCTTGTATGTGACACCGCGGGTGCTTGATGACAGATTGGGTGCCGTGAGGAGCACCACTGCCCGCAAGCTGCCTCCCAGGGACAGGATATGTCTTGGGCTCCCAGGCCAGGCTGGTTTGCTCCTTCTCTCAGGCAAGGATATGCTGCTTTCTGAGGCTCATGGGGTCCTGCTTTTCCCCCCAACAGACCCCCCCGGAACCTTGACTCCCGGACTTTCATCACCATCGGAGACAGGGTAGGTGCCGGCTACACACCTGGGGTGGGGCCTTCATGGGTTGGAACCTCAGCATTTTCATCTGACATGTGGGCCCAAACTGACCCTGTAGGGCCACTGGGAGGAGGCTATGGGCGGTGGGAAGAGCTGGGCTTTGGAGAGGAGCCTCACTCCCCAGACGTTGGCTGTGTGGCCCTGGGCTGCCCACCCTTAGTCCCTCTTATCTGGAATGGGGAGAGTTGGCCTGCCTCATGGGGCTGGAGAGCCAGAGCTGACATGAAGCTTCCTGATCTCAGAGTTGGGGTCCTGGGGCTACCAGTGCCCATGTCACCTGTGGGAATGGTGCATCAAACATGGGGACTCCTGGCTTTAGCCTCAGAAGCAGCACCTGGGAACCTGCCTTGCACACCTGCCTCCTGATGGCTTGCTCACCAGCGATTGAGATCCTGGCTGGGGGACAGGCAGAGACCTGCTTCCTCCACAGGCAGAGACCCACGGTGGAGGCCTCTCCCTGGCTGACAGCTCCTCCCAGGCTCATTCCCTCCTGGTGCTTGTCAGTGGGTGGTGTCCAGCTTTCTCGTCTGCCAGACCTCAGAGGGCATGAGGGAGAGCAGGAGGCCCAGGGCCATACTGTCCGCTGTGAAAGCAAGAGCTTCGTTCTATTCTCTCTGTCTCTAGTGCCTAAAACAGGAATGCACACATAGTGGAGACTCCACAAATACCGGGTGAATGAATGATTCCGTCCCAACCCCTGAATGGGGATGGGGTGGGGGACAAGAGGAAAAGGGCCTCTCTGGAGCTCCCTGTGCCAACTGGGGGCGTTTTGTAGGCGGCCGTATTTATGCCGTGTGATAGTCTTGAACGCTGCGCTGAGCCCGTTTTACGGAGAGCGGTGTGAGTCAGAGAGGTGGCGTGACTTGGCCCAGGTCCCACAGCAGAGGGTGGTTGGGGTATCGAGCTCAGATCTAACTGACTGGCTGTTTCCTCTCTGCTGCCCCTGCGCTTTCCTGACTTGTGGCCTCTCTTTTTTGTCTCCCAAGAACTTCGAGGTGGAGGCCGATGACCTGGTGACCATCTCGGAGCTGGGCCGCGGGGCCTACGGGGTGGTGGAGAAGGTGCGGCACGCCCAGAGTGGCACCATCATGGCCGTCAAGGTACACAAGGGCTCCACCCCGTCCCACCCCATGCAGCCTGGGAGCTTGGGGACACTTGGGAGGCTTCCTGGAGGAGACACGGGGGCTGAGCCTATAGTATGGCCCATGGGTACCCCTTGGAGCTCCTGGTCCTCCTGCGAGGGATGGGGGCTGGTCGCCCTCTGCCACGTGGCCCCTGACCGTAGTCCTCTGTCCTGCAGCGGATCCGGGCCACCGTGAACTCACAGGAGCAGAAGCGTCTGCTCATGGACTTGGACATCAACATGCGCACAGTTGACTGCTTCTACACTGTCACCTTCTATGGGGCCCTCTTCAGAGAGGTGCGGCCCTAGTGCATGGGTGGGTGGGTGGCAGGGGGGTGCTGGGCTGCAGGGAGGAGCACAGGCTGCCCCACCCCACCTTCCCTCTGCACACCTGCCCCCCTCAGTCTGGCTGCCCCACTGTCTGCTGTTGCTCACTCGGGGCCTCCAGCAGACGTGTGCCGAGCGCCCCTGTGTGCCAGGTGCTGGGCACTGAGGGAGTGAGACCACACGTGCAGGGTTCTTGAGAGCTTTTTCCCAGGACCCAGGCTGCCTGGTGCTCCTGCTTCCTGCCTCGGTTTCCTTGTCTATGAAATGAAGCCAGTGATCGTATCCACCTCCCTAGGTCATGTGAAGATACAACGATGTGACCTAGGGCCTGGCACTCAGTCGGTCTCGGGGTCACCTGCTTGCTTCCCTGGTGTCCAGGCTGGTATGGTGGGGTTCCGAGCAGGGGCAGCCAAGGAGGCGTGTGAGGGTCCGGTTCATGGTCTGTGGGCAGCACTGGTTGTGGATGAGAGAGCAATCAGGGGTGATGCCAGGGAGTGTGGCTTGCTGCAGCTGAAGGACGGCCTTTTGCTGGATGCTCCCTGAGCATCTACCAAGTCCCCAAGTGTGCTGGGCCAGTGCCTCCTCACCCTTGGCTCATGTGCTAAGCACCTGCTGTGTGCCAGGGGCAGGCTGCCGGTCCCCTTGCTGCGGTGGGGCAAGACACACGCCTGTGCCTCGCTGCATGCTGGGTCAGAGTTGGCAGGGAGGCACGTGGGCCTACAGGTACCCCATGGAGATGCTGTACCCAGCCTTCATAGAAGACTGTCCTGAAGGATAAGCATTTGTCGGGGAGCTGGCAGCGGGGGAGGCTGGGCTTTGCAGGAGAAGAAGGGAAGCATCCTTCAAGGCTAGAGCTAAGACGACCCGTGTGTGTTGGGGGCCGTAGCGGCTGAGGTCAGGTGGGTCTGCAGGGCTGGGGAATGGAGCTGAGCTGCAGCTGGGCCTGAGAGCCCCCATGCAGAGGGACACAGTTGGGTGTATGTTTTAGTTACTTCTTTCTGGAAACTGCCATGGACTTCAGGATCAGAGGGAAGAGACCAGAGGCAGCAGAGCTGGTGAGGCTGGCTGGTGTACCACCCACTAGGGTAGACAAGCAGGGAAGGCAGAGAAGCAGAAGTTGAAAGATTGCAGAATAGGAAGAGCTGGGAGCAGGCAGGTGTGTCTGTGGGGAGGCCTGAGCAGCGCCAGAGGGTCAGGCCTGTGCTGACACGGCCCTCGCGCAGGCCGTCCAGACACCGGTGCCACCTCGCGCTGACCTGAGCTCACCTCCAGCTGTCCTTCCACAGGGAGATGTGTGGATCTGCATGGAGCTCATGGACACATCCCTGGACAAGTTCTACCGGAAGGTGCTCGAAAAAAACATGACCATTCCAGAGGACATTCTGGGGGAAATTGCTGTGTCTGTAAGTGACCTTGGTCTTGGGAGGGGTTGGAGGATCCAGGTCCATAGCTAGGGGCCCCAGCCCTGTGCCAGGAGGCACAAAGCCCAGCCTCATGGTGAGAGCTTGGGCAGAGCTGGGTCCCCAGTGGGGACCTGAACCTGGGCAACTGCCCTCCAGGGACCCAGTTCTCCCAGAGCTTTCTTGCTGAGGAGACCCCAGAGCCTGGGGCTCCCAGAACCACACAGATTTGGCAGATCTTAGGTTTCTAGTTTTTTTTTTTTTTTTAAGATTTTATTTATTTGAGAGAGAGAGAGAGAATGAGAGAGACCAAGCATGAGAGAAGGAAGGTCGAGGGAGAAGCAGACCCCATGCTGAGCAGGGAGCCCAATTCGGGACTCGATCCTGGGATTCCAGGATCATGACTTGAGCTGAAGGCACTCGCTCAACCAACTGAGCCACCCAGGCGCCAGGGTTTCTAGTTTTTGTGTGCCCACTCCAGAGCTTTCTACACCATTTTTTAAAAAAAGACTTAGTACTTAAAACTTCCTTATGCCAAAAATGCCCTGAGACAGCTCACAGAGGTACAAGCTAAACTGGGGGCAACCTTAGCATCCACAGCATTTGCCTCTTGAGATCAGGTGTTTCTGGAGGAAAGTAGCTATGCTGGGCTTGAGCGTCTGGCAACCAAAGGGAAAAAGGAAATGGAATCAGTTATAGTGGTGCCTCTCAGTCCTCACTGTATGTGGGAACATTGAAAACACACCCTGCCAGAGTATCGAGTCAGGTCTTTGGGGTAATTGTCTAGGCTTCTCCACTGCGTGTTCCTGAGGGGAATGGTTCAAGCATACGGGCCTCTGGCTCTGCTGAAGGAGAGGAGCCAGGGATGCTGCGGAAGGGCTGGGGTTTACCCAAGAGCCTGTTAGGGTTAGTGACAGCCGCTTGGAGGGGTCACAAGCCTGGGACTCTGCAAGATCTTGGGTACATCATTTCCCTGACAAAGGCTTGGGTCTGAGACCCGGGCCCATTCGGGTGGGAGGGAGAAAAGCAGGAGGCCGGGTATGTCTGCACCGGGATGGCCACGACACCAGGGTCAAAGCTGGGATGCAGGCAAGAGCCTGGGACAGTGGGCAGGGGAGGGTTAGGGTGCATCTGTGGCAGAGGGAGACAGGTGGACACGGGTAGGGGATCTTACTGCTGTGTCGTGGTTGACAGAACCAGGAATAACAGCAGCCTTGTCTTTCCTCCCTCTGCCCCCAGATCGTGAGGGCGCTGGAGCATCTGCACAGCAAGCTGTCCGTGATCCACAGAGGTTAGTCCCTGTCGCTGCCCGGCCGGGTGGGGGTGGTGGTGCCTGTGGGGCACGGGCTCGCCCAGTCCTGCAAGGAGCGGGGACCTCTCCCCTTTCTCCAGAGGAGCTGCCTGAGGTGATAGGTAGCGAGGTGCCCTTTGGAGTCCCGATTGAGCCTGCTTCCCAGTCCAGGCCACTGTCACTTCTCCAAGCCATTGTCTTCTGGTCCCACCACACTGGGCCCAGCTGCACGCCCCTCATCCCCTCCTCCAGGCTCTTAGGTTTGCTGGTGCTTGGAGCAAGAATTGGACTTCGGTCCTGGGAACACTGACGGAATTTGTTTCGACATAGCATTGACATACCGTGAAATGCACAGATCCGTAATTAACATCTGATTAGTCTGTTACGTCCACACAACCCGGCCCCTTTCAAGATGCAGGATGCTTGGGCGCCTGGGTGGCTCAGTGGGTTGGGCCGCTGCCTTCGGCTCAGGTCATGATCCCGGGGTCCTGGGATCGAGTCCCGCATCGGGCTCTCTGCTTAGCAGGGAGCCTGCTTCTCCCCTCCCCTCTCTGCCTGACTCTCTGCCTACTTGTGTAATCTCTGTCTGTCAAATAAATAAATAAAATCTTTAAAAAAAAAAAAGATGCAGGATGCTTGCACCTTCTACCCCACTCCAGAAAGTTCTCTGGGCCTTTCTTGGTCAGTCCCTGCCCCTACATCCCCCCTTTGCCTCTCATCTGATTTTTCCCCACAGTAAATGGTTTTTACTTGTTCTTGAACTTCATGTAAACGGATTCACATGGCCTTTCTCCAGCCTCTGGCACTCAGCCTAATGTTTCTGAGGCTCAGTGGGGTCATGTAGGTCATAGTTCCTTCTTTTTCGTTCTGAGTAGTTTACTTATCCGGATGTCCCGCTTCTCTCAAAGCTCGTTAGACCAAACCCACTTTGACTCCTCGGCAGCTCCCCCAGCCCCTGCCCCCCACATCCCCAACCACTGTTGGCAGCTCAGTGTAGAACCTGCTGGCCCTTTTCCTGTGCATTTCTGTGCTTCTGCACATCCCTGTAAGAAAGCATGGAGGTTGCATGTGTGCTATGTGTGCTTTTGCTGGAAGATTCCCTGCTGTGTGGCCTGTATCCTACTAAGTATGGACCCTTAGTTGTAGCCTGGTCTCACCTGTCCTGTGTTTATGCTTCTACCCTGTGCCTCCTGGCCGAACCTCCCATCCTCTCAGCGTGGATGCTGGCTGGCTTCCGGGTTCTCTACCAGTCAGTGGCACCATCCCCTGCCAGAGCCCCAGCATGGGAGCACCCCGAAGCTGGAGGTTCTGCCAGGAAACAGGCCAGGTGCCCCTTCTGGACCTTGTGTCCTGAGTGCTGATGGTGGGTGCAAAAATGAGGTCCTGTAGAAACTCACTTTCTTACCCACTTGTGGCCGGTGGCCAGGGCATGTTCTGGCTGTGCTGCTCCCATCTTTGTGGCCTTGTGCTGGAACAGCACCTCTCGGAGCCTCGTCCCTCCTCCACTCCCTGGGCCCTGGTATCATCTGCCCCGTGGGTGGTTGGGGCGTTGGAGGAGCCTGTTGGCCTCTGGCAGTGCCCCACAACCCCAGAAGATGAAAGAGGGGTGTTCTATCCCTGGCAGATGTGAAGCCGTCCAATGTCCTCATCAACAAGGAGGGTCACGTGAAGATGTGTGACTTTGGGATTAGTGGCTACTTGGTGGATTCCGTGGCCAAGACGCTGGATGCCGGCTGCAAACCCTACATGGCCGTGAGTGCTCCCCCTAGAGGTTCAGGAGGGAGGCGCCTGCAAGATCACCGTTGGGTCCTGTCCTCTGTCCTTTGGGGACAGGGCCTTCCTGAGGCCCTGCATTTCCTGTCACAGCAGGGGTGATCTGTTACCCAGCCTGGCCAGCAGCCCCGATTTACCCCTGGTATTAGCGGTATCCCAGATGCCCATTTAGATGATAACTTTCAGTGACCTGTGGGATTTGTGTAGGTCCCAGCCCTGTCCCAAAGTCCTGAGGGTGCCCCCCTTCCCGGGGCAGGGGTGGCTGTGAGGCATAAGGTTTGGGTCTTTGCCATAGGACCCTAGCCCTCGCTGGCCTCAGTTTTCTCCCCTGCTCTGTGGGGGGTGGGAGGGAAGGATTAGCACTGACCCTTCTGGTTGGGGTTGGGGAGGGAGGACCTAGCTGAGGGAGCCTTGGGTGTCCCCTACTCTGGCCCCTCACCGTGAGGTGGGTATTTAGGCCTCACTGGTCCCTTACAGCCTGAGAGAATCAATCCGGAGCTGAACCAGAAGGGCTACAATGTCAAGTCCGATGTCTGGAGCCTCGGCATCACCATGGTAATTGCTTGCAGCTGGGCCCTACCTTTGCTGGTCTGGAGGGGGTGGGCTGGGGGTGCCATGGTAGTCTGGCAGCTTTTGGTGGGCCCATCCAATAGTTTAGACCTTGAAAAAAGGGTTGGCTTCACAATCTGAGAAGAAAACATGCCATCAAAATTATCGTATATCTAAGGGAATATCTGCAGTGGTGTTAGCCCTTCCATAGTGGGGAGCGGTGTCCTTCATGAAAGTTCTCGACAGCTTGTGGTAACCTGTCTATCAGACTTTCCCCAGAGCTCATGGCACTTGTTGAGAAATCAAAGCCAATTCCGAATTAAGTGAGCTCCTGGTACCCAAATGATTTAAAAAGCAAAATGGCAAAATTCTTAAGAAAATTGTGTTTTCTCACAGCAAGAAGTTTGTTGCTTGTGAGGTCCTGGTGCATTTCCTTGAGTGTGGTGGGATGGGGTGGGTGGGTTGTCAGTCCTGGGGCTTTCGGGGTAGGAGGGGTGAGGGCGGGTCCCCAGCCCTTAGCTCAGCTGGGATGGCTACATCTGAGGTCCAGGAGGAGGGCTGGGCCATTGTGCCTCTTGTTCTTTCTAGAACTGCCCAGTGAATGCCCGTTCCTGCCTGAGTCAGGGCTTGGCTCAGGTCTGGGTCAAGGTTTATTTAGATACCAATATAGAAAACCTATTTTGGTACCCATGTGGAGACTAGAATGCAGATTCCCCTGACCCGGTACATGGGAAAACGTTGCTGTCATAGTGGCCCCAGTGTGCACTGAGCTGGCTGGAGGTCATCAGCCTCCATCCCCATCCCAGCCATTGGTGCTAATGGGAAGTGTCCACAGCATGGATGTATCTGTGGTCATCACCCTCCCTGTCCCAGGCCCCTTGGGCCTCCAGGTGTTGGGGGCGGGGCACAATCAGTAATCCAAAACCAAACCAGTACAGCACCTAGAGGGAAGGGGTGTGGAGGGGAGAGACTCAGGGGTGGCAGGAGAGCAGCACAAGCTTCTGAAGCAGTGGGGGAGGGCCCTGCAGGACTTTGGGGGCAAGGGCCCTGAGGTGGGGGCTGCTGCCTAGAGTAAGCCTGGAGGGTCAGATTCAAGAAGAGATCAGAGAAGGGGTGCGTGGCAGTTTAGGGTCAACGTAGATGTTTCGGATCTTACTGATAATGGGTTTCATTATCCTCACTGCCCTCCTCATTGTGTGACTGGAACCCTGTAAACAGTGTCTATACACACTGACTGGGAAAGGACCAAAAGCAAAATCATATTGTTGGAGACACGGAATTGGGAGATGCCTTCCCTTTTTCTTAATACTGCGGACTCAATCCTTTTTCAAGTAAATGGTTTTCTTTTTGAAGTGGAGAGGAATGTTCGAAGGCTAGAGGTGCACGGTCTACCTGCAGATAAGAGTCTCCCAACTCCTCAGTTAAAAAATCAGGGCAAATTCTGGCTGGATTTCCAGACGACACAGGGCTGGTTGGATATTAGAGACCCCCCCCACTCATGACCGCTTGACACATACACGCCCCTGCACCCCTCCATCCCTTCCTCCCATCCATCCGTCTGTCCGTCATGATTGGGGACCCACCACATCCCAGTGACGGTCTCAGGTGTTGGTGGAAGTCAGGCAAGGTGTGCTAAGTGCGTATTTCAGGTAGCAGGAGCTGCGTCACGAAGTGCTCCAGAACTTAGCGCCAGAAACCGACGATAGTTCGTTGTTTCTCAGGCTTCTGCAGTGTGAGCTGGACTAGCTGGGCAGTTCTTCCATGCCACCTGGCTCTGGCTGGGGTCGGGACTGGGCTGGAAGGTCCGGGAAGGCTTAACAGACATTGGGCCACCATGTGACTGCCTCACGGCCATCTGCTCGCTGGGTTCCAGGGTAGCTGATGTCTTCTGCGGTGGCTGGCTTCCATGAGAGAGAGACTCTGTCCTGCCTGTCCCAGGATGGGCACCGTGTCGCTTTTGCCTCATTCTGTTGCTCAGAGCATCCCAGGCCAGGCCAGGGTCAAGGGGAAATAGAGTCCGTGTCTGGAGGAGGGACTAGCTTGCACACATGGGAGAAGCTGCGCTGGCAGCTTAGGAACCCGGCCGCCCCAGTACAGGTTAGATTTGCCCCCAGAAGTTACGAAAATCGTAGAAAAGCCATCTAAAAACAGTAAAAACAAAAACAAAAAACTGATGAAAAGTAAAAAACAAAACAAAACAAAAAAGACCAGAAAAAGGATGAAAAGTAAAAAAATCATCAAAGAGACATAGCCCCTTCTCCCTGCTGTCCACTGCCAACATTGTGCATTTCCTTCTAGATGTTTTCTCTGGATTTTATTTTGCTTTTTTCCCTTAGTACCACATCACTCATGTTTCCCGGGGTTGTGAGGAACCCCTGTGGGCATCCCCTTGAGAGACCCCACACCATCTGCCCCCATCTCCCCAGCCAGTGTCTAATGGGGTCTGTTTCACTGGTTTCCTGATTTCTCTTTCCTTTCAAAGTCCCTGGCTGACCCTGGGGGAGGGACCGGTGAAACCCTGGGCACCGGGCCTGCCCCATAGGGGGGTTCCCTCCAGGCCTCGGAGCCCGCCCTGGGTAACCGTCTGCGGGCACATGGTCACAGCCATGGTACATACAGACGTGGGATGAGATTGGGAAGGCTCTTGGCCGTAACAGGTGCTGAGCAGGTGAACAGTGAATGGGGTATCATGGAGCGTGGCCTCTCGGTTATAGTCACGGTGAGGGTCAGCTGCCCTGCGGCAGGCCAGCCCCGGGGCTGTTTTGACTGCCTCTTAATACTCTGTTACAAATCACACCACACCATGCATTTTGTGCCCACAAGCTGTTTTGTTTTGTTTTGCATATTTTGAAGTCTAGAAAAAATTACAGGGGGCTGGAGAAAGGGTTACGAGGTGAAGAGTCTGGACGGTTTTCTGTTTTTCTAATTGTAACTCTGGCAGACCACTGGATCCTTCCGTGGAAAACCACACAGGACCCTCACTTCTGCTACTTGGAATCGGTGAACATTCTAGGAAAAAGCAACCCTGAATTTGCCCTGTGAAAGTACGCACCGGCTCACAACCCTGCGCGCTGCGGTTCGCAGACCCTCCATCTGTGGGGTGTGTTTATGTCTTGGCTGGAAAGGGGCCTTTAGCCTAATGGGAAGGCCCTTTCTTAGCACAATAATTAGTGAGCTGTTCAGGCGGCAGTTGCCAACACGAAGCATTTGTTTGAGCTGAGGTCTCTTGTGTTCATTATGGTGATTATGGCCTGTCAGTGAGAAGTCTCTGTGCTATTCCAGGCGGGGGCCTGGGCTGACCTGATTTTTTTTTTTTTTTTTTTTTTTTTTTAATTCGGCAGTCAAAATCAGAACCCAGAGTTTGTCTCAAGATAGCTGGTCTTTTCCACAAATGACTTCCCGCCAACTGCAGGCGAGGCATGTGGCGAGGGGGCCTGGTGCGGGTACAGAGGCCAGGTGGCCTCTATGTCACCTGCAGGGAGCTCCGGGTTCAGTAGGACTGACAGGGCCTCAGTGGCCTTGTGTTCGGGAGGTCAGCAGGGAGGGGGAAGTCTTCTCGGAGGAGGAGGCCTTGCAGATGGGTCCTGCAGGACGATGCTGGGGGGGTGGGGTGTGGGGGGAGGGGGAGGGGCCAGCTGCAAACTTTAGTTGCTGATGGGCCCCGGGGGGCTGTGGCCAGAGCTGACCGAACGCAGGCCTCTCCGTCTACAGCTTCGGGGAGAGGCAGGCTTGGGAGGATAATTTCATTTCCCATTTGCCTGCTCTCTCATGGCAACAACTGCCCAAATAAAGGGCAGCAGATCCTTACGACCCCGTGGAGACTGTTGGGGGGTGGCCTGTGGTAAGCAGGGAGGCCAGTGCCTACCCCACGTGCCTTCGCTGACTGCTGCCTTGTGGTAAGGTGTCCCAGGGCTCCAGTGCCTCTGATTCTTCCAGATGAGCTGGAACTTGGGTTTTTATGTAAAGCCTTCTGAATTTAGGTGGTTTCAAAGCCCGATGACAGTCCCACCAGTCACCACCCCGGGCTTGATTTGCTTCGTGAGCCATAGTCTGTGCCGACTGGGTCAGAGGAACCGACTACCGCTGTTCCCCTGGCTTTGATCTTTGTTCTGATGTCATGTGTCCGCCCCTCAACCCTCTTGTGGCCCAGCTTTGAGCAGCAGGCCAGGCCAGGCCAGGCAGGCTTCGCGCACGCCCTGCCTCCAGGGGCCAGGTGTGCGTGCCTCTGTGACCCGCGCTCCTGCCTCCCTGCAGATCGAGATGGCCATCCTCCGCTTTCCGTACGAATCCTGGGGGACTCCTTTCCAGCAGCTGAAGCAGGTGGTAGAAGAGCCATCTCCCCAGCTCCCAGCTGACCGTTTCTCTCCCGAGTTTGTGGATTTCACCGCGCAGTGGTGAGTCTGCAGCCTCCCGAGCCCTGCCCTGGCCCGACTCCAGCTTCACCCCGTGCCTGGGTCCCCTTCTCCTTTAGCAAATAAATGCCCACACGACATAGCATCAAAATATGCAGGGCAGAAAGAAAGCACAAGGAAGAGCTGGCAAATGATGGTCTTTGGCTTTTGAAAGAGATCTGAAAGATTACAAGGTATTCAGAAGTGAAAGAACATATGGATATATCTTTGTATTGTGGGCAAAGAGATACTCAGAGGAAAATCTGTATCCTTTATTTCTTTTGTGGGAAAATAAGAAAGACTGCAGACAAATGAGCTTGGCAGGCAGCGACACTGGTCACCTTGCCCCTTTACATCTGGGTGTCCCTGGTTCCTGGAGCCGGGATGAGGAGTTTCCCTCCTGATGAAGGATGCCATGTCCGCGGTGGAAAACGACCGTGTTTCACTATCATTTGGTATTGGATCGTTGAGAATTCTCTGGATCACTCTGGAGATAAAACAAATATCCCAAGAGGCAAAGCAACTTGGTCTAAGTCTCTGCAATGTGTACCCCCAGATCCCACTCCATCCTCAGGAGCCCCCTAGAGCAGTCCCAGCCCTTCTTCCTAGGGCCCCAGGAGGACATGTGTGTCCTCACTGCCCACTTAGGGGTGAGCCCACCCTGGCTTGGCTGGCCTGGACCTCTCTCCTCCGTGCCAGCTTGGCTTCAGCCTGCCCTGTTCTCTCCTAGCTTGAGGAAGAACCCTGCGGAGCGCATGAGCTACTTGGAGCTGATGGTGAGTGTGGGCGGGAGCTGCGGCGTGGGGGGCTCTGCGGGGAGGGCCTCCCTGTGCACAGAGTGGGCCAGCGCCTCTGGCTTGCCTCTGTCCTGAATCATTCAGCTTCTCAGTTGTGCCTCAGGATATGCTCAGACATACCCTGGCTCCCTCCCCCTCCTCCACACCAGGCCCCTTGGAGGGGCTCCAGCAGTCGACAGATGGTGCTGAGGGCTGGGGTGGGAGATGGTAGGGTGGGGGGAAAGCCATTTCCTCCAAAGCTATCGGAGAAGGCCTCACAGAGGAGGTAATATTTGAAGTGGGCTTGGAAGGATGAATAAAGACTTGGGTGCAGATAGGAAGGGCATTCCACTTGGCCCGAGGTCTGGTGGGGGGGGCAGGGGAGTTCAGTGTGGCCAGAGGGTGGCTGCAGGAGGGCAGGGGGAGGAAGCTAACCTGCTGTCTCTTAGCTAGGAGGGCTTCCTGAAGAGGGAGGTCCTAGAAGGAGGCATAGGTGATGGCCAAGCAGAGAGACAGGTGCCTTTGGCAGGCGGAGTGCACGGGAGCCAGGGATGCTTTGGGGAGGCGGGGGCATCTCTGCCTGGCCTCTGAGCTCTTACCCAAGGTGACTGGCTTCTCTTGTCCCGCCAGGAGCACCCGTTCTTCACATTGCACAAAACCAAGAAGACGGATATTGCTGCCTTTGTGAAGGAGATCCTGGGGGAGGACTCGTAGGGGGCGGGGCCGTGGATTCCCTCCGGCCCTCCAGCGCCCCACACCCCTTCCGCTGGAGCACTGCTCGCTCACACCCATGAGCTACTGCCACCACAGCCTTGGGTGTTTGGGGGGAGAATCAAGAGGGCTGCTCTTGCTGGGCTTGGCAGCAAGCCGTTGGCCCCAAGTGCCAAAGAACCAGACCACCGGGGCCTTCAACCAGGCCCATGTGGGCCCCACCAGTGCCTCTGTCCCTGCTGCTCCACGGACCCCAAGTCTCCAGCCCCTAAGATCCTGGACTTGGAAGGGCCTAGATGGCCTCCACGAGACCCTACTGCCCCTTGCAGAGAGGGCAGCCAGTGCCTGAGTATGGGAAACTGCCTGGGCCCAGCCCTGGATGCCACCCAAGTTGTATATATATATTTTTTTATCTCTTGACTGAATGGACTTTGCACACTTTGGCCTAGGGTGGCCACACCTCTGTCCTGGCAGTGGTGTCGGGGGACATGGTCGGGGGATGAGCCACGTGAATCCTCCTGCTCCCTCATGAGTGAGACGACAGAGCCATGTGAGCCTTCAGCCTAGCACTGGCAAATGGGGCCTCTAAGGGCACATGGGCTCAGCCCAGCCCCTGGCCACTGCCTTGGGAGGGGGGGTTGTTTCACTTTTTTTTTTTTATTTTATCCTCTTGTTTTTTTTTTTTTTTTCTTTTGCTTTGTGGGTTTGGCTGTTTGTTTGTTTTTTTTTCTTGCATGGTGTGGAGCCGATCACTTCTCTCCCACCCCCTAGGGACCAGCAAGTGGAGACACCCCTCTCTGCTCAGTCTGGGGTCTAGGGGGATGGGCCCAAGGTCTCTGCTCAGAGAGGTGCTAGGGGAGCTGTCCAGCTCACTCTCCTTGGGGACTGGCTCAACAGGGGCTGTGGATTTGCTTTTGGTGTTGTTTCAAAAAAAAAAAAAAAAGGAAAAAAGAAAATATATTTTTTTGAAGAAAGGACTGTGCCCAGGGTCTTATCCCTGATGTGTTGGGGCAATTACCTGATTGTTGTTTTAATTTAAAAAAAAAAAAAGAAAAAGTGGGACAAAGATGGTGTGAGACTGTGTGTCAGAGCGGCGAGCCCCACTCCTTGGTGAAGGTCTGTGGCCTGTAGGACGTGCTCTTACCCCTGGGCCAAGGCCAGAGCAGCATGATCGGGGAGGCGGGGGTGGGGGGGGCTGCTGCTGAAACCCTCAGGCCCTGCCCTGAACAGACCCTCGCACATGTGAGGGCACTGCAGCTCCCAGCTGAGGCTGCAGGCCCAGTGCTGGGCACTGGGCAGAGCGGCAGACACAGGCCCAGCCCATTGGAGGACTGCCTGTGCAGTGCCAGTGAAGATTGCACTGCCCGGTGCACAGAGGGATGAGCTCGTACCAAGCACTGTCCCCCAGCCTCGCCGCAGCTGCCTCATCCAGGCTATTATGTAATCATCTCCGGTTATGTTGTCATCCCCACTTTATAGATGAGAAAACAGGCCAGAAAGCTGAAGTAACTTGCTCAAAGCCACACACCTTGGAAGGTGGAGAAACTGAGGCCTGCGTCCCCTGAAGAGAGCTTTGAGGAGAGTCGGTGGGGGGAGCTCAAGAAAGGTTCCTTGCCAGGGTCTAGTGTGGCTCTATGATCCTGTGAAATGTGAGGCCTGGGCTAGGGCTGACACCCTCCTCCAACAGATGGAAGCAGAAGGGAATTTTTTTGCTCATGTAAGAACTGGCTTCAGGCATAGTTTGATCCAGGAGTCTGGCTAATATACTGAAGAACTTGTGTCCAGCTTAGCTCTGTGTCCTCTGTCTCGGTTTCACACTTCCCTCACGGGGACAAGTCAGCAGCCAGCTTAGAGCTGCTGCAGAAGTCTCAGGGCTGACTCTCCTAGCTAGGAAGGGGTCACATGCTCATCCTGCCAGTCACAGGCCAGGAGGATCAGACTGGGAGAGTCAGCCTACTACATTTTGAGGTATGAGAGCAGGGCCTCCCTAGTCCTCCATGGGAAATTGGGTCATGTTCCCAGAAGGAGGCACTGATCCTTTTGGGGTCCATCTCTGTGTGCATGCTCCTCTCAGCCTCAGTTCAGCCAGAAGTGAAGTCTGTTTATTACTCCAAGTTGGTCCTCAGTCTGGGACAGGCTTCTGCCTATTAACCCTTCCCCAGCACAGCATTTAAATCATTTCGAGGCACTTTGTGCCCCTCCCTCCTTCCCTCCTGAAGGCGGCTTCTCCTCCCCTCTGGCTTCTGCCCGCACTGTGGCCTCCGCCTGGTGTGCCCCTCCCCACCTTCCTGTAGCTGCCTTCCGGGTCTGCTGTGTCCACCTTCACCCCCACCGCCTTGTGGGTCTGCTGTGTCCCTGCCTCAGAGAGCCCTCCCCCATCTGGTCCAGCCAGGCTAGCTCATCTTTATCAGCCTTATCTGGGTAGATCCGCCACTGTTGTGTCCCCATGCTGACATCTAGCAAGCATTCAGTCAACGTTCATTGAAAGAAAACGCGAATGAATGAATACACGAAGGGAAGGATGAGGGCGTGAATGAATTCCGAAGCCCTGTGTGTAGGTGCGCGCGTGGACGTATGCGCGTGCGCGGATCCGCCCGCAGGCGCGTGCGCGCTAGTGTAAGTATGTGTGCGCGCCCGGACGGGCAGGACCCGAGTCCCAGGGGCGCGGCCCCAGTCGTTCCTCCTGCCACCACCAGGAGGCGGCAGAGCCCCGACTTTGACCTCGTGTCCCCGAAGCCCCGCCCAGCCTCCGAGCTCCCTGCCCACCCACTGTGCTCCCCACCCCTCACGCGTGCTCGATCTTCTAGAGCGGAGCGACCAGGTGGGTCGGGGCCGGCGGGGGGCCCGCGCTGGGGCTCCCAACCTCTCCGCCCAGTTCTCGGTCTCTGCATCCTAGGCCCGCCTGTGCTCAGCCAGCCCTCTCCCTGTGTGCATGGGCCGAGTTGGGAGCTCTGGGGCTGATGCAGAGTGACAGAGCAGAGGCCTGACTCATCTACAGAACCTCATGAGTGCACCCCCCCCGCCCCCGGGGGCTGGCAGATCGCTCCCCAGTTTACAGACAGCAACACAGTTTACAAAGGACTTTGCACTTTGCAAAGCTCGGGGCTCTTTACAGCACAGTGTGCAAAGTAATTTACGTTTGCAGAGCCCTGTACTAAATTATAAAGCACTTCGTAGTTTCCCAAGTAGTTTACAGTTTGCCAAGTGCTGGCCCCATTAGGAAGCACTTTAGGGTTTGCAGGCAGATTCCTCGGCTCGGAGTTCAAACAGAGGTTGTTTATAGGTTCCCTTACAAAGGGTGTCCAGGCATCCAAGTGGGGGTGCCAGTGTGCAGATAATTTGACATTTACAAAGGACATGCTCAGGCTGGGGCCGTTGACAGTTTATATAACCTTTGACCTCTGTGAAGGCTTCCCACCTGCTCCTCACTGAAAGTGGCAGGGTCTCCTCTTCCCTGTCCCCAGGCTGTGAGGTAGAGGTCAGAGGCCCTTTGCCAGTGCTGGATGTCTCCATTCCTCTCCAGGCAGCACAGTCTGGTTGGTGGGGAGGTGCCTATCCCTGGGGCTAACGAGTCTCTCTGGACTGATAGATGGATGGCAGAGGCACGCGGACTTTCTGTTGCAATGACAGTAGTGAAAGCATCCTCATCGGGCAGCATTCAGGCCTGGTCAGGAGTGGGAAGGCAGCCTTAGAGGGAAGATGAGGCGACTTCCCCTCTGGAGGCCAGGGAAAGGCCAGGGAAGGTAGCCTCCCTTGTTAAAATCAGCCCAGTCCCTCGTCTCCTCAGAACCACGCTGTGGATCCCACCTCCGCTCATCCAAGCCTCCTGATGGCCCACAGTGCCCACACCAGCTGGCTGGCCCTCTCCCACTCTCCCACGTCTTATCTGCACTTTAGACACACGGTGCTCAACCACGCTGAGCCTAGACCCACCTCAGGGCCTTTGCACTGGCTGTTGTCTCTGCCCAGAACACTCTCCCAAGATGTCCTCCTGGCTGGCTCGGATGTCTCTGTTTACATGCAGCCTCATGACAGAGGCCTCCCAGGCTCCCCCATAGCTCTATCCCTCACCCTAGCGTATTTTCTTCCCACTACAGCAGGAGCTCTCATACGGGTGCCTGGAATGGAGGGGGCTCTGGCACTGACAGGAGGTGACAGGTGCAGGGAAGGTGCCCTCTGTCTTCAAGGCTAAACCTAGAACCAAGGCAGTGGGGCCCCGGGGGCCCAGCCCTGTCAGAACTGTGCCAAGGTTTGGGCGGTGGCTGGGGGAGGTGCTGCGGTTCTTTTTATTTTGGGGTATCGGTCCTGGGAGGGCTCTCCAGGAGCAAGGTAACCCTTCAATGCGCTGCGTGGGGCGGTGCACCTCCGAGAATGGGAGCAAACAGCTCAAGGCCACGCAGCAAGCAGCACCAAAGCTGGGCGCAGAGCGCTCCATTGGCGTGTCCCGTGCATCAGCCATCCACTGCCTGGCGGGGGCTCTGAGGGCAGGGCTCCCTGTGATGCTGCGGACTTGAGCACAGCCCTCCCGAGAACAGAACAGAAAACCGTGATTAAGGCTTACTCCCCCGCTCCAGTTCTGAAGCCTGTTTGGGTAACTCTGGCCCTGGGGGAGGGCGGGGAGGGGGTGGCTGGCAAATGGCTCCCAGCCCCCGGCTTTATGTTGGGCCTGCTCCACGGTTGCCTATGGCAGGGGTGGTGACTGAGCGCGCAGGGCGGCTGTCTTTCCTCTCCTGGCAGGGACTTAGCATCTGGCCCGGCCCTCCTGGGATGGACTGATCTCTTCCCCGCCAAGCCCTCCCACCCGGGGTCTGTGGCCTCTGCTTGGACACCTCCCCCGATGGGGAGCTCATTCTCCTTTAGACTTCCTGGAGGGATCAGAGGTTCTCCTTGTCCTGGTTCTACTCCCTGAGGCCTGTGACGTGAAGACCTCATGTGTAAACCCTGCCACGCTGTAAGCGTTCATTTCTTTGCCTCTTGTGAAAGCCATTCGGAACCCTTTTGGAAACCAGGTGGGAGGGTCTATATATACATCTGCTGTGCTATGTTTATCATGGCTCGTGCATTCTCATGCCCGGGGACTCAGGGTCTCCTGGAGGTTACAAAGGCCCAGTGAGGGTCTGGGCCTGCCTGCGGCCCCCCCAGACAGTGAAGCAGAGCTGGGTGAACCCAGAAACTCAGGCGTCCTGCCCTGCCCCCCACCCCCAGCCCAAGCTTTGCCCTACTCCGAGTGAGCCACCTGCCAAGCCAGGTTTAGCTGCTCCACCCCCTCTAGGCTCGCCGAAGCTGTGGGCTGCTCTATTCTTGTCCTGGGCCAGCCTCGCAGCAAGACTGGGGTGGAAGGAGGCTTGGGGCTCACCAGCCCAGGAAGTCCTTCCTTTCCGTAGCTCCCCATTGCCCTGGGAGAGGGGGCAGGCAAAGGACACCGAGCGGGTACTCTCCACGGCAGAGCCTTATCTGGATTGCTCACTGTGGGGCTTGGCCACGGAAGGTGTTATCTGAGCGCCCACTGTGCGCCAGGGAGCCTTCCAGAGCTGGAGCTCCAGCGGGGCCGAGGCCGACCGGGGCCCACCCTCAGTGAGCTCAACCAGGGCCCCGAGGGCCCCGGAGCGGGAAGGAGAGAACTCAGAGATGCTTAAAGCAGCATTTCCCACTTCTTTTCCATTATTGCTCCCTGAGGAGAAACACCACACTAAATTAATTAATTACATCATTTATGTTCATTAAACTTAATTATAATTAAGTAATTTGATTCATGAGGTGAATTATTTAAATTTACTTTCTCCTGCACGAGAGATATAGTACTAAGGAATACAATTTTGTCATGTGGCGTCACAGATTATTGTACCATCGAAACTCTTTTTTACTCCCCCAAGAGTCAACTTTTGCCAAATGCATGGCTAAGAGTACTATAAACCACACTCAGCATTATGACAGAAAAGGGGACAGGTGGGAGTGGGGCCCTTCTGGGTCCTGGCCATGGGAGAACCCACAGCCTCAGAAGACTCCATGTAAGGGGACTAGCAGGGGGAGGAGGAAGGAAGTAGGTGAGGAATGGAGAGAGCATGCCAGGAACAGCCTGTGCAAAGGTCCTGAGATGGGAGGGGACTTGGTGCCACTGAAGAGAATCGAGGGTTGGGGGCAGATCGTGTGGGGTCCTGCAGGACATGTCAAAGACTCCAGATTTCATTTCACAGCATACTGGGAGTCGCTGGAGGGCTTTAAGCAGAGGAGAGATGCGGTCAGACTTACACTGAGAGCAATAATAACACCTTTCTGAGATGTCATCATCTCTGCTATATAACGTCTTTTGATATCCAAGCCCTGCTCCATGCCCCGACCTCCCTGAAGGTTTATCTACCCTCCATCCCCACTCTTGGGTCAGACAGCCCTCCCTTGACTCTGTCACCCCAGGCTGTGTGACCTTGAACATGTCACAGTACCTTTCTGAGACTCACTTTCCTTCTCTGTCCACTGTTCTTGCTGATATGGTTTCCGTGAGACCCTGGAGGCCCATTACGGGCCTGGCGCACGGTGGGTGCTCAGGTCATGAACCTGTCCCTCTGGTTCCTATTCTTAGCCACCCCTCTTGTGCTTTTCCAGCTCCAGCCAGGGAATGCTGAGCACCAGGCACTGTGTTCCTTGGGCTCCAGATTCATTCTCCTTCTCATAGTTGCCTTTAAACTCAAACCTCATTCCTGGTAGTCCCACCAGGATGGAAGAGCTAGGGGTGTGTTTTAAGCCTTGGTCTCATCCTCTCTCCTGGGTCTGGAACATTTCACAGGCTGCGATGGTGGATGGGTACAGACCTCCCCTCTGGGGCTTCCAGGGGCCTCCTGACTGCAGCAGCGCAGAGCCTGGCCAGGTGTCTGACCTGATGTCAGAGTCTCCTTGGTCCCTCCCATCTATGGACAACTTTTAACAAATCACCACTTCTTAGGGCTGTGTTGTTGGTTGTGCGATGGAGCGGAGAGGCAGCCCGCCTCCTTGTATGATCTCCGTGAGTGTTGAAGAGGAAAGCATTGGGGAGGGGCAGGCTTCAGTGCTGGGCCTTTTGGGTGGGAGGCAAGGGCCAGGATCACTGGAGCAGGCCCTCCCTTTCGTTTCCTGATCACTCTGGTATTTCTGCTGGAAATTCCCTTCAGAATTCTTGGTTGCAAGCAACAGAAATGTGATTGTTCACCCGCAGTAAAGGGGGGATTCTTGGCTCAGTCTTAGGGCTTACTGAATGGACAGGAGAAGATACAGGGGCCCGGGCCTCCATGCCAGCCTGGCCGGGACTCTGCTGTGACCCTTGTCCAATATTAAGCTCCCAAGTCCCAGGCAGGGGTGGTCTAATGACCAAACCAAAGTCTGGTCCTTTCAGGCTCTGCAGTAGGACACAGGACATTGCTGGCCTGGGATGCTCTGCAGGAGTTCTCCCATTCTGAAGAGGTTTGGATGCCGGACGGCCAGCCCACCCAGATGCAGATACTCATTACGCCTTACCTCTTCAGCCTGTGAACTCCTATTCATCCATCAAAACCTACTTCCTTCAGCTCTGCCTTTGTGTGGTTTTCCTGTAACTGTCACTTATTTCTCGGGGTTCCCATAGCCCCTCGCTTCCCTCTACCCAAACCCAATCACACTGGGTGGCCGTGTCCATGTCCACACCTGCTTACGGCACCAGACTTCACTCCCTTGAAGCAGATGCTGACCTGGCAGTTAGTGACCACTTACCCTCTGCCACACACTGTTCCATGCACTGTGCACAGGTTACCGCATTGAATTTTCACAACAGCCCTTGGAAGTGGTTTCTGTTGCCTTTCCCATTCTACAGAGGATGACACTGAGGCACAGAAGATGCTACGCAATTTGTTCAAGATCACATGGGTGGTGAAAGGTGGGCTTGGGATCCCAACCCAGGTAGCCTGGGTCTAAGGTCTGGGAGGGTCCGGCCCTCATTCAGGATGGGGTCTGGCCGCCACTTGGCTTCTCTTCCCCTCTCAGGCGTTTGAGGACCTCCCTTCCCCCCAGACTGGGTTAATGGAGCCCAGTAAATATAATGCCAATGTCTAAATGAAAAGCTCCATGTCATTCAGTTCTTGAAGTTGTAAGAATAAAGAAAGCACACAGTTCTCCAAACATTGGCAAGTGCTATTTTCAGAACTAAGAGGGAGAAAGAGTGGGAAGATCCTGCAGCTTGGGTCACAGGGACCCGGGTGGCAGTGCCTCCCAGCAGCGTGGCCAGGAGAAGCCCCTCACGTCTCCATGGGATAAGGCGGTCACCTGCCTGCAGCCACGGCTGTTGTGCCCGCCCTCGCCCCCAGCTCCACAGCTCTGCCCAGGGCACGATACGGGCCAATGCTGTCCCGGGCCTCCCCAGCTGGACAGAGCTCCAGGAGCCCCCGGGGGCACTGTGGTGAGAACACACCTGGTGGTGGCTCCTTCTGGCTTGGGTCTCATTTCCCTGTGGCTACTTCCCAGGATTCCTTGGGAATCTTTGCTCCCAAGGAATTCCTTGCTCCATGTCCGATACTGGGTGAACCTGAGGAGAGGGTACCCCCATGAAGTACACTGAGGGATACAGAAGCTAACAGAGGCTGGGGTTTTAGTTCATAGAAGTGCTCAGTGAATGAAACCCCAAGTCCTTCCAGGCATTGTCCCTACCCACTGTGAGGCCATCCTGCCCCCAGAAGCTCTTGTGGCTCCCCACAGAGCCTGGAGTCTACTTCTCCAGGTTCTCACAGCTTTGGGCTTTTCTGTAGCATTGCTCCTCCCTTCACCCACCCACCTCAGTCCCTGTACTTCAGCTGGGTGGCCTCGGGCAAGTCGCTGCCCCTCTCGGATTCACCATATTCTGAGGCCCACGTGCTGGCACCTACTACTTTCTCTGGGAAAAATGCTGGCATGGTTTCCTGGGCAACTGAATTATATGGCTCATGTCATCTGCCAGCACTTCCGGCGAGGGGTCCCAGGGGAGTATCTTTGGGGTTGTTGGTGTTCATCTCCACTGGGGCCACTGCGTGAGGAGGCCAGGGGAAGAGGTCAACAGGGTGGGAATCACAGAGGTTCTGGAAGGCTTCACCTCCCCATGCATGGAGCACATTGTTGGCGTCTGACCAGAGCCTGCAGACTACCTTAAGGGAACCATATACCCGATCGCCTCTGCGGGGTCTGGGCTCTGTGCTCTCTGGCTGACCACTCACATCTCCGGCCTGATTCAGAGAATGGCCCGTGGGCCTTCTTCGCCCCATATGGTGAAGCGAAAGTAGCTGAGAGTCGAAGACCTCCTCCCTGGGTCCCCTTAGCTAATCTCCCGCAGCGGGAAAGCCCAGCCCCTGAAGACAGCGCAGACTGAGAGGTATAATGGGCACTCCCGAGCTCCCTGGGATCAGGCTCTGGCCAGGATGGAAATGCACCCTTGCTGGGCTTCTCCTGCTTGCTCCTCTTTCCCTCACTCCCTTACTGGCTTCTTCTTTGAGCACCTGCCACCGAGTCCTTGTCTCAGACTCCGTTTCCGGGAGAAGCTGACATAAGAGAGCTTGCTGGCCCGGTTGTCTTGGGGGCACGTAATAGAGCAAGTGTATCAGGTAGGATCCAGGTTTGGCTGCTTATTAACAACAACAACAACAGCAAAACCAATGATGGTGGTTGAAACTAGACAGATGATTACCTTCCTCTCCTATAACAGCTCGAGGGACAGTGAACTGTGGCAACAGAAGCGGCTTCATGGTGTCAGGGCCTGGGTTCCTTCCATCTTGTTGCTCTGCTCTTCCTATGGTGTTTGCTGCCTTTGTCCTTATGACCCAGGATGGTAACTGTGCTCCAAGCCCACGTTCTGGGTGGCAGGGACGGGGAAGAGACCAAGAGGCAGCAAATCCCTTCCCTGGAAGGGCATAACCTGGAACCCATACAGCATTGATTCACATCCCATTGGTCATATTTCAGTCACATGGTCATCCATAGTTGCAAGGGATGCTGGGAAATGTAGTTTTTGTACAGGCGGCCAGGGCCCTACCTAGACCCCCAGGGATCTAGGACTGTAGAAGGAGGGGAGTAGAGATGGGGGAAATCTATCAAGTCCCACCACAAATAAGGGCACAAATAGTACTTTGAAGCTGGCGCAACCTTCGTCTTTCAGTGAGAATGGCCTTGAAGAAGATTGAAGAGGATTGTGTGGATGTGCAAACAGGACCTGTCAGGGAAGGCGGCATGGCCCTGTGGGGCGGGCTGTAGGATGCTGTGGGGTTTTCTGGAGATGTGCGGTGCACCAGGTCCTCCTGGGGTCAGGAGTTGTGGAGGAAGAGACAAGAAGTGGTCAGAGGGGAGGTGCCAGTAGTGAGGAAACCCTCAAGCTTCTCCACTTTTCAGTTACGCTATGACACCCACGGGAGCCTGGGAGGGGTTTGCTGATGGAGGGAAAGGGAACGGTGTCCACAAAAGTCTCACCACGTAGGCAGTGGGAATGGTTGCAAGAGACAAAGCTAGACTAATAGTGTGAGAGACACAGGGCACTGGAACAAGTGGGGTCTAAGGGAGCTGTCGGCCTCCGGAGGGTTTCCAGAGGAGCTCCAAGGAAACCAAGTCTCCTTTATCAGGAGCAAAGGCATTTAAAATAAAAATATGATGGGCTGTTCTGTGAGGCTGATCGCTGGGTTCTATTCATTTTCCATGAATGTTTGCAAAACTAGAATCATGACAGACTTACCCACGTGCATCCTTGGTTCACGAAGCATTCAGTCCGAGGCTTTCAGACCGATAATCACCATTTTGAGGGCTTCCTAGCATTCCATCGTCATGATGTACTGTCCTTTCCTGAGACAATCCCCTGTCGTTGGACGTGGTCTCTGACTCCAAGAGTCTGCTCCAAGAGACTAACGCCGGTGAGGACTTCCTTGAGCCGGCAGCTTGGTTGGCAGTTCAGAGTTTAGATGATTTCCCTGGGCACGATTCCCAGAAGAGAAGTGGGGCAAAGGGAAGCACATTTGCCTGTAAGGGCCCTGGTGTGTGCAGCCAAATGGCTTCCTGGCCCGGTTCTGCCAAGTTACCCACACACCTGCGGAGCCCGAGAGAAAGCTTCGCCCCCTGGGAAGGGTGTGCTGCTTTGGTTAATTTTCCTTTCCCAGATTTTTGAAGTGCTGTGTGTTCATTGTACACATTTTAGAAGCTATTGAACAATTTAAAAAGAAAACTTGCCTATAATCCTGTCTGCCAGAACAATTTATGATTCATATTTTTTAGAATTTATTTCTATCAAGACATACTTGACACAGAACACTGTGTGAATTTCCGTATACAGTTAGCATTTTGATGTATATCTTTCCAGCCTTTTTTTCTACATACAATTTTTTATGGTACAAAAATTTGCACACAAAAGCCTTCTATTTTTTAAAAAAGATTTTCTTTATTTATTTGAGAGAGAGCAAGAGAGCACAAGCAGGTGGAATAGCAGAAGGAGAGGGAGAAGCAGGCTCCCCGCTGAGCAGGGAGCCCGATCCCAGGACCCCGGGATCATGACCTGAGCCAAAGGCAGACACTTCACGGACAGCCACCCAGGCGCCCCCACCCAGAGCCTTTTATTATGAAAAGTTCAAACACAGATAAAAGTAGAGCAGATAATGAGCAACCGGTCACTGAGCACCCAGTTTCAAGAGTGCTTAGTGCACACCGGTCTTGTCTCTAACATCGTACCTCTTTACCTCCCAAATCATTGGGGCAGTCACCCCACTCATCCCAGACATCATATAATTTCATTCCCAAATAGTCCAGAGTGTCCTTGTGAACAATTAGCCCCTAAATAATAATATTAATATCATTATTTAATACTTCACCTGCAACAATCATTGGTTAATATCAGCACACGTCTAGTCTCTGTTCGAACTTAGAATCGTCTCAGACATGTCAAAATGCATCAAAACCTGGTTGAATCGGGATCTGAATGAGGTCCCCATGTCACTCGGGCTGACGGATCTCCCAAGTCTGTTTCATCCCCAGCTTGCCCTGCCGTGTGTTTTTCCTGGTAATTCATTTGTCGAAGAACCTGGATTGAAAGGCCTGCAGAGTGTCCCATGGTTTGTGTACTTCCTGCAGATTGGGGGCTGGGTCTGGACACTCAGTCAGACTCAGGTTGGATTTTTTTTTGGCAAGAACTCTTGGTAGAGAGCTCCGTGTTCCTCTTGCAGGAGGCATTGCGTCCCGCTGGCCCTGGGGTGTGAGCAGCTGCTGACGGTCAGTGATGGATTGCTAATGGATTAGTCATTGCTAACTGGTGAGCTCTCCCTCTGTTGTGACTACTTCATTTATTTCTATGTTACTATGGAGGGAAACTCAGCTTCCTCTACTATTTGACTCCCTGGTAGTACGGTTTATAAAGGAAAGGTAGAGTACATGCTTGCATATTCCCTGTCATAGTTAAACACTCTGGTCTTCTAATGGTGGTCCAGTAGGGATTAAAAACATAATTATGAGCTCATGGATTCAAAGATATTTCATATGTTTCAATAGATTGTGATAATGACCCTTACTGAGGGTTTCTCCCCTGTAGGTTATCATTAAAACAATACATGTTTTAATCTCAGTTGGCAGTTGGAAAACATGGCCAGAAATTTGGGGACATTCTTGCCATTGAGAGGTGTGGTCTCTGTGTTCCGTCTTGGCTCTGGGTGACTTGTGACTGCTTCAGACCCCAGCAGAGTGGGGCACAAGTGATGTTCAGGACCTTCGAGCTGGGTTGTACAACGCCACAGAGCCTAATCCCAACTCACTCGACACCCTGTTGCTTGGATCCCTCACTGCTCCCAGACCCTTGGCTGAAGAGGCCACATGTAGCCCAGGGACCCACAGTCCCCGCCACGCTCAGCTTTCCAGCTGCCCCACCAAACCCCAGTCACGTGGGCGAAGGCATCCTGGATCTTCGAGACCAGCTCACTTCCAACTGGATGCCAGTGAGAGAGCTGCACCAGCCCCAGGGGGAAAAGCAGGAGCCACCCAGCCCACCCACCCTCAATTCCTGACCCACGAAATCACGTAATAATAAAACGACTGTCTAGGCCTAATATAGGGGTGGTCATGGAACAATGGATAATCAGAACACTCTTCCTTTTGTCTCTCTGACATAAGCCAGCTCCTATCTGCACGTATAGTCCTCTGGATTAGATCAATGGCACGTCCCACACTCTCCCCCACCTCACAGGCCCTCAGTAGATGACATGTTCTGGCCAGCACTCCAGAGAGATTTCGAGCATAGTATTGGAGTTTCCTTTCTTAGCCAACCTAAAAACTCTTTTTCTATTAATAGGTGAGCTAAGACCATATAATCAATACGTTTAGCCTCAGTTCTGTCATATTGTTTTATGATACATTTAGACATGTGAGTTTTTTTTTTTAAAACAAATTGTCTTTCAGTATGGTTTTTATTTTCTGCCTCTCTTTGGTTTTATCTTCTTGGTCCTTAGGAAAGTTCCCGTATCTGCTTCCGTTGTTACCTTTATACTCAGCTCTGTATGAAATACTTTCCGTCCCCTCTATTTTGTCTCTTGGTTCTCCACTATGAGTGATACTGAAACCTGCTCTGATCCTCATCCCACAGCATCTGATCTGAAGTACTACCTTTTACAGGCTGACATGAACCGCAGGACAGTCGGCGAGCTCATTCCAGGTTTTACGTGCAATTCTCGTGTTCCCTCAAATATTTGCTGGCTGCATTGCTTCAGGCTATACTGGAGCTCTTAGAACCATTTTTCAGTCTTCGCTGTACAAGGAACCACATGCTCTGTGTACCACTCGCCCGACTTTTGTTCATGTCTGTCTGGTCATTTCAGTTGTCTGAGCTTCTTTCCTGGGAGTGTCCTCAGAAGGTGTCCACAGGAACAGTAGCCTTGGGTCCTTGCTTGTTGGTGACCATTTCTAACCTTTATATTTGGGAATCAGTTTACCTGGATCTACCATCCTTGGCTCATGCTGTGCTCCCTTCCTTGTAAACAAGCCTTCTAGTTGCTTCTGGCAGGAAGTGTTGATGTAGGTCAGCGTGATGACCTGAACTTCCTGATAAGTGACTGTGTCTTCCTTGCTTGGATTCCTAAAGGCATCGTACAATATGTCTCTCCGGTGGATACTCTGGGCCAATCTTCCTAGGTATCCAGTGTTGTTTCAAGATAGTTATTTCAGGAAAGGATTTTGTTGTTGTTGTGTTGTTGGTTTGTTCTTTTTTTTTTTTTTAATTATAGTGTGTGGACTTTGAGTTCAGCTTTGATTACTTTCTTCAGCGACTTCTATTATACATATGTTAGCTCTCTCTGCCTATTTTCCGCATACACACTTTTTCTTGAATCCCAGTTATCGCTCCCCTTTTTCCTGACGCTCCACAACTTATCTCCCTTAGGTAAATCTGCTGTGCTTCTTTGCTCTTGTGTTCTTTTCAATTTGGGCTTTATTCTCTAATGAGGACTTCCTTTTATTTGTAATTTCCCCCCTCAGTTCTAGCACATCTTTTCTGAGGTCTTTTCATTTTGATTTGTTATTCTTTTGTGTCTTTTATTCCTTTGAAATTTTCTGTTGACTCATTTTTACATATTAGGATACAGTTTTTATGTACTTGAGTGTGTGTTCTATGAGCACACATTTTGGGGGTGCCCCCACTATCCGTGGTGACATTGTCCATTATTCATTTTCATGAAGATAACTTTGTATGGGATTTAATGACAATCTTTTTCTGATTTTCATTTTAATATGAAAGGAGTTTTCTGAACTTTCCAGAGGAGGAAGGGGTCAGAATCTATTTTGAAACTTCGTAGCTCTAGAGTTCCCTCTTCTGTTGTGTCTATGAAATGCTAAAAAAAAAAAAAAAAAAAAAAGGTCTTGCAGCCCCTCTTCCCTTCTATGTAGATCTTCTCTTCCCTCTTTCTTTCTCTCTCTCTCTCTCTCACACACACACACACACACTCTCCCTTTCTCTTATTTCTATTTTGTGGTTCCTATTGTCACTATTATGCCCAATGTGACTTCTCCTTTCAGCAGATCCTTCTTGGTGTGGTCCTACCATGAAAGGGACTTTTAGCTTATTAGTACTAGGAGTTCACAGGGCCTGCTCTGCTCCCTTCAGATCTTTCTGTGGGCCACTTGTGCTCACCTGCTCTAGGGAGTGCGTGGTGAGTCCTCCCAGCTTCCACAAGGCATGGGTCACTTCCAATCACTTCCGGGCTAAAGCAGCCAAGACCGGCTGTGCCCTTCTGTCTCTTTCGTTCACTGCTGTGGTCATCTTGGAAGACACAGCTGCAGCGAAGATGGAAGGGGCTGGACCCCTGAGTCCCGGATTCCTCCATCCGTCCATATCAGACCAAACATGAGCAAACAATAACCTTTATAGTGGTAAACCATTGGACTTTTGGGGGTTAGTAACACAGCCTCTCCTATTCTGACTCACACAGAAATTGATATGAGGGAGAAATGCTGCCATTGCTAAGCCCTGAAAGAGGGGGTTCTGGGGGGGCAGTGGGTAAGGAGTCTGATATCAGAGACTGGAGAGATGGAGATCTGTGTTAAGCATTTCACAAATCTGTCTCCAATGACAATTTGGAAGGGACAAGGAACTCCTGGATTTATGGTTCTAGGGGAAGAGGTTGGAACAGAAGATGCAGGTGACGTTTCTTTGCTATTGTTGGCTGCAGTTGGCAAGGATTATGAGGAAGAGATCAGCTCAAGAGGAATGGACAGGAGTCAGGATAAATCCGAAGTTCAGGACAGAGTCAGGCTGATGTAACACTCTGGGTGCTTCTCCAGGCCCAACAGCCAGAGGTGGTGTTTAAAGGGCTTTGGACCCAAAAGCCTACAACACCTCTCCTTTGCTTAAGGTGACTGAGGGGCAATATTACGGCAGGACGTGGCCTTCCCACCTCTTGTGTCTGATAGAGTCAACCATCCCATTGAGATAAGTAAGGCCAGAGGTGATAAAGCAACAGCATATAGGTGAGAATTATTTCTTGTCAAGAAGTTCAACACATAGAACACACCTGAGGCAGATAGATCAGATGCCTGCTGGGGTTTTAATTAATTTTAAGAATTAACTAATTATTAATTAATTAATTAAATTGAATTAATTAAGAATTAATTAAATGATCTCCTTTCAAAATAAAATTAATCAATTAATTTTAAGAATTAATTAATTCTTAATTAATTAATTAAATTTAATTAATTAATCAGATGGCCTCCTTTTAAAATAAAAATTAATTAATTAATTCTTAAAATTAATTAATTAATTTTTATTTTAAAAGGAGATTATTTATTCATTTTCCAGAGGGAGAGAGAGACAGAGACAGAGCACAAGCAGGGGGCGCGGGAGGCACACACAGAGAAAAATGCAGGTCCCCACTATACAGGGAACACAATGTGGGGCTCGATCCCAGGACCCTAGAATCATAACTTGAGCTGAAGGCAGATGCTTAACCGACTGAGTCACCCACCCAGGTGTGCCCCACCTGCTAGGCTTTTAAAGGGAATATAATTCCAATGAAATCCCAGGCCTGGCCTACAAAAGCCTTCGATGATCTGACACTTCAGATGGAATAAAATAACATTTGAGTTTTCACCCCTTCTAGGAGAAAGGAAGCAGACAAGAAAGTGAGAAAGCTGACTCCAGATATGGCCAAGAAGGAAGACAAAATAGAGTGAGGGGGGCGGGGGGGATGAAGAGCCCCAAGAGGTACAGTGAGGGGCTGTGGAGGAACCTGGACGTGGAGATTCTCTCAGAGAGAGGACTCAGGGCTTAAGTCGAGAATCTTCTCACCCACAAGGTAGGGGCTGCACAGTGTGCCTGGCAGGTTCTCAAGGTTGCCATGCTTTCTGAAATTGAAAGTTTTTTTCTTAGAAATTCTAGATGAATTTTGAAATGTCTTGACGGATTCCAAACGGGAATGCTTATTGTGCTTATCTGATCCCTATTGCACTGGGAGTATATTGGGTATATGTGGAAAGGGGTATATGACCCCTTTGTGGTCTTATACCCGAAACAGGGGTTTTAGTTCAAAAGGCTCTGTGGTTTTAGTTCAAAAGGCTCTGGACAAAGAGGAGCCACACACAGAGGATGGCCAGTGCGTGTTGCCCACGAATCCTACACTGTCAGCTGGAGGCGATGGTGGGGCGGGACATCGGTGTTTTCCCTTAAGGAAGGGGTGCGTGTTCTGTGTAGGGAAGAGAGAGGAAGGGGTAATTGGAATAGTAGGGTAGAAACAACTAGCACTCACTGAAGATCCATGTTTCCAGTCTTCCTTGCCATGATGTCATGTGTCCCGATGATGGAGCCACAAGATGGCAGCTAGCTGGATGCTGGGTGCACCATGTGGAGGAGAGCCGCCTTGCACAGTCCTCCAATGTATCTGACACTGGGACGGGAGTATGAGACAAACTTCAGTTCGGTTATGATTGTGGGGAGTTCTTACCATAGCATATCTTAGTCTCTCCTGACCAGCAGAGAAGTGTACTATTATTTTTACACAAAATTGAGACCCTACCAACCATGTTATTAACAGCACGCTCAGAAAAACTGGTAAACATCAGCTTTGTTGAGGTACAATTTATAGACAATAAAATATTTGTCTCTAAATATAATAGTTTATAGACAATAAAATCCACCAAGTTTAAGTGACATTTTGATGAGTTTGGTAAACATAGACAGCTGTGTAACCACCACCACAATCAAGATGCAGGACACTTCCTTCATCCCCCTAATTTGCTCTTACTAATTTGCAATTGACCTCCATGCTCACCCCCAGCTCCCAACAAGCACCGATTTGTTTTCCATCACTGTGGTTGTGCCTGTCCCAGTTGGCTGTAGAGATGCAATCATACTGTAGCGAGCCTTTGGGGTCTCGACTCATTCATTTAATGTGATGTCTCTGAGATTCAGCCAAAAGTCCGTTCCTCCTTACTGTGCACCAGTACTCCATTGTGTGGGTACACCGCATTTATCTATGCATCATGTGATGGACATTTGGGTTAGCTCCAGTTTTTGACTGTTGAAAATAAAACTCATGAACACGTGTACCCAAGTTTTCGTGGTCACATTTTCATTTCTCTTGGGTAGATGTCTAACAGTATAATTTTCGTGATATAAGACACCGTCCACCGTGTTCCAACTTGGGTGTCCCATTTGGTGTTCCAGTCATCTGTCTATCAGAGTATAACCTGCTTTTTATCTCAACTGGTATTGCTCTGCTGAAGGGAGACATTTTTCTGAGACACGACTTCAGTGGTTTTGATAGTTCAAACCATTCCCTGTTGTTTGACATTTAGGTCACTTGCATTTTCCCCTGATTGTAGAAAGAATTGTGAAGGACATCTCGTACACGAATTGTACTGCACGTCTCTGCCTGTTCCCTCCGGTGAAACTCCTACAGCGGCTACTCCAGGGTAAAGGGGACACACTGGTCTTTAGACTTTGGGTACCTACTGCCTTATGTCGCCCGCTCACCAACTCCTATTTGGACCAGCAGTGTGGGAGCGTGTTCAGCCCTTTCTTACGTAATCTGAAAGACCCCTTCGTATGATGGGGATATTGGTCTTTTCTGTTTCTTCTGTATTGTTAATAGTGTTCTCAGTTTGTGTTTTGCCTTTGTAACTCTGCTCAGGGCATTTTTATCCACAGACGTTTTAAACTGTTTTGTCATCCAACATGTCAACTGATTCTTTTGTGATTTCTGTCTTTGGTGTTATGCTTGGAAAGGCCTTCCTCATCTGAAGATGACAAAAATAGTCACCTAGATTTCTTTATTTTTTTTAAAGAACTTCAATCTTTACATTTAGCGCTTTGTGTTTGTATTTTGTAACTGTGAAATTTATGAGGCATACCAAAGAGTCTGTGACACATATGCAAGTTTAACAAATCGTAACAGTAAAAATCCTCACCCCAAAAATAATCGGGGAGAAGAGAAAGTAACAGAAGAGATAAAGCATTTGCTTTTTTGTTTCATTTATGCAGATGTTAAAATTGAGCAAACCTGAACTCTATATTGTTTAAGCAAAACAATAAGGGAAAGCAAGGAAATGAACAGCGTTCTAAAGGGCCATTTCTTCTACAGGGGAGGGCGGGGTGACACCAGGCAGGGACACCCAGGGTGTCAGAGGTCTCAGGTGATGTTTCTTCAGATGGCTGGTGCTCCCACTGGTTCATCTTAGCATTCTGGTTTAAACTGGACACTGTCATTTTATATACCCTTTTGGGTGTATATTCCATGTCATTTAAACATTTTTTAATCATGGCACAATTTACCAAAAATTTAACTATACAGTTCTGTAGAGTTAGGTATATTCACACTGTTGTGCAACCCATCTCCAGAACTCTTTTCATCCTGCAAAACTGAAAGTCTGTCCCCATTAGACAACTCCCCACCCCTTTCTCCCCTCAGCCCCTGGCAACAGCCATTCTATTTTCTGTCTCTATGACTTTGACTACTCTAGGTGTTTTATATAAGTGGAATCATATAATTTGTCTTTTCGTGACTGGCGTATTCCGTTTAGTATAATATGTCCTCAAGGTTCACCCATGTT
>ML095540.1:2049-71844 GCA_003697995.1 Taxidea taxus jeffersonii
CTCCCTCTCTCTAACAAATAAATAAATAAAATCTTAAAAAAAAGAAGGGGTAGAATGGGGGCGCCTGGGTGGCTCAGTGGGTTCAAGCCTCTGCCTTCGGCTCAGGTCGTGATCCCAGGATCCTGGGATCGAGCCCCGCATTGGGCTCTCTGCTCAGCAGGGAGCCTGCTTCCCCCCCCCTCTCTCTGCCTGCCTCTCTGCCTACCTGTGATCTCTGTCAAATAAATAAATGAAATCTTTTTTTTTTTTTTAAAGAAGGGGTAGAATGGCTCTAGACTGTACCATTACATCATTGTTATCATTGTTATAGCCCCTCATAGTGTCTGGCACATAGCAGTGGCAGAGTCAGTATTTGGGGAAGGGATGAAAACAAGTGCAGGGCTTTATGAGTAGGGAGAAGAGATTTGCAGGACATGAACAGTTACTCTGGGTAGGTAAAGTGATGAGATGTGTTCCTGTGAACACAACTCCATCTCCTCTGCCCAGGCATTCAGAGTCTACAGTCTTCCCCAACTAGGGCATTCTAAGATGTATCCCCTGCTCATGGGGCTTCATTCACTTTGACACTCCTCAGGATCCTGCTTCTTAGAAATATAGTGGCCATCAATGGTTTAAATATTATCCTGAGGCTGCCCTTTGTGGCACGGTCCAGAATAATGGCCATCAATGGTTTAAATATTATCTTTGTTTCCCAAAGGTCCTGGGCTTTTCCCTGGCAGTATTCTGTAAGGCTCCGGCACATGTTCTGAGGTCAAGGCTATGTCCATATGCTTAAGCATTTTCTGTTTAAGAACAAACAATGTCATGAAATTCAAATAACCAGGTCTCTTTTCTCTACCAAATGCCCAATCATGACATTTGTCTGCGTTGTTCTTTGCTCCTCTTGTTAGAATTGAAGGACTTTGAAAATGGCCTAGAGATCATATAACTTTCAAACATACCTTCTTCATTTTACAGAAAAAGAAACTGAGGCTCAAAGAAGTAAAAGACCATTTTCCCAAAGTCATGTATCAAGTTACAGTAGAAGTGCAGCTAGTACCCATATATCCCCCTTCCTTTTTTTTGGTGGGTTTTTTTTTGGGGGGGGTTCTTGTATCATGTAATTGGAGTTACTAACATTTGTTTTCATTCCTCTCATGATAATTGCTACTTTTCTCAACTGAATTCTCACCTCTAACTTGGGGACATATGCAGGGAATGTCGTCCCTAAATTATAGTTGATGTTATCTGACATTTAACTTTCCAGTCTAAGAATACTAATAGCCCCCAGAGTGTGGCTAATGGGGATGTGAATGATCATTTAAAACCCCATGCTTGGGGCGCCTGGGTGGCTCAGTGGGTTAAAGCCTCTGCCTTCGGCTCAGGTCCTGATCTCAGGGTCCTGGGATCGAGCCCCGCATTGGGCCTCTCTGCTCGGCAGGAAGCCTGCTTCCCCCTCTCTCTCTGCCTGCCTCTCTGCCTACTTGTGATCTCTCTCTGTCAAATAAATAAATAAAATCTTTAAAATAAATAAATAAATAAAACCTCGTGCTTGCCTGGAGGGCTTCAGAACATGCTTCTCTGGAGAAAATTAGTGTAGATAACAAAATTCTACATACCTGGGTTCAAGTTTTAACTGGGGAACTTACTCTCTAAATGACCTTAGGCAAGTTTAGCTGACTTCTGGATGCCTCAGTTCCCTTATCCATAAAATGGGGATGATGAAAATTTATTCAAAGGGCTGTCTTCAGAATTAAATATAATAATGCATGTAGAGAGTTTAACAGATGGAGAGGAAGCCTCATCTGTACCTGATGTAGACAATTTAGATGATGAGATTTGGATCTTTTAGCTGATGAGATTTAAATGAGATTTTGGATTTGAGCTGATGAGATGATCAGATTTAGATTTAGATGGTGTGACTTTGGACTTTGAGCTGTTGCTATAATGGGATGAGACTCTGAAGAACACTGCGAATGTATTTCACACTTAGAAGGGTTGTGAGTCATTGGAGGGCAGAGGGCAGGCTATGGTCAGCAAAATTCTAAAATGGCCTCCAGTGTTCCCATCCCCTTGGTGTACAATCCCTTCTCCTGCATGTGGGCAGAATCTGTGAATATGATGCATATCACATCTGTGATTACATTATGTTGTGTGGTAAAGATGAAGGGGCCTTGCAGATATAATTAGGATCTCTAATCAATTTGACTTTGAGTTAATCAAAAGGAGATTATTCTAGGTAGATCTGATATAATCAGGGGAGCCTTTTAAAGGGGAGTATAGAGATCAGAGACAGAAGTCTCTCTCCTTCTGGGCTTGAAAACAAGCAGGCTGCAAGGAGATGAATTCTGCCAACAACCACATATAGGCTTGGAAGAGGACTCCATGCCTCGGATAAGACTACAGCCCTGGTGACACTGACTGTAGCTTGAGACTCAACTCACAGAACTGAGAGATAACAAGAGGGTATTGTTTTTAAGCAACTAAGTTTGTGGTAATCTATTATACATCAAAGGTGCTTAATAAATGACAGTTTCCTTCTACCACTTATGGATATCTGAGTGCTTGGTATTTATTACTTCTATATTGTGTGTCATGGATTTCTTTTTCTTGGCTCCCATAATTCTCATCTCAAAATGACTTTTGTTAAGTGTTTGTGGTGTCCACATACCCAACCCTGTCCTGTCTAAACTCTACCTGGTGGTCGTAGCATTCCCCCTGCTTCTCTGTCCTTGTAGCTACACCTATTAAAGGGGCTGTTGCTACTTATCCTTGAAAGACTCTTCTCCATATTTCTTGGTTGGCAACCTTTGGTGAGTCCTCAGAGTCCCTTTGGGTGTTCCAGCATTAGGCAGCTCCAACTGAATGCCTTGGGGACCAGATGTCCTCCACTCAGGGACTTTCAGCTGCCATTGATGACAGTTTCTTAATGGGCTTGTCATGGAGAAGTGACAGCTCCTGAGGGTGCTGTCCTATTACTTCAATGCCAACTCCCTGGCACCTCACAGTAATTAGTCTTCCAAATGGTCCTCATGCTTTTGGCTATGCCAGGTAGGCACGGGAGTACTCAGCTTGATCTCAGGCCTATGGGCAAAATCTAGGGCACATCTGTGGGTGTGTTGGGTTATGGCTTCCCTTTTGCATCCTCGGGGGCCTGCATAGCCTTGGACCTAAGCTGACGGTTGGATATTTTCTTCCAATGTGGGAGGCACCACAGACTATGAAGAATACTATCTCCATGGCTGGACTCACAGCTCCCTGAAGCAGGCTTATTACTGCACGTGAAGAAACTGAGGCTCACTGGGGCTGACTGACTTGTTCAGGAGGCAGAGCCAGGTCAGTCAGACCCTAAACCCCATGTCCCTACCTGTTCATCATATTGTATAACCTGCTCCCTTGGGTTATGGAAAACTTTGACTCAGGCATTTGGAGACAGTTTCTGGTCCTGATAGTGACATTCATTTAATGTGTACATTCAGCAAGTCCTGTTTGTTCCTCTGTGAATCTCAATTTTCCCACCAATAAAATGGGGGAAGGAAAGGGTACTGTTATGTGAAATGACCTTTTCAGTTTTGCCTTTCATAGACTTTATGAAATATACATTAGGGCCTGGAGTTTACCTGACTATATTGGAATATCATGCTCTGTCACTATAACTGTTCAGGGACGCAGGGCCACTACTAATTTTAATTGATAGAATATGCTAATGAGACAATGAAAATTGATGGTTTATGTCAGATTGTGATGTATCATTTCTTGTTCAATCAATATATATTTGCTTAATGCCTGTTCTGTCCAAAACAATGGATTACATGCTGTAAGGAATTCAGAGAAGTAGGAGAACTATCACCTGCCCTCCTGGAACTTAGTACTAATCAAGGATGTGGGAAGCAACTGCTTATCTATATTCTAAGATACATTGTATAAGAAACACGGGGTACATAATAAGGTAACCAGCTGGGGTAGGTGCCTTGAGATATCCGAGATCCGGATTCCAGACTGACCTTTGAGTCATCAACTCACTGTGTCACCACTGCAGGATACTTCTCCTTACTGGGTTGCACATTCCTGAACAGTGAGAAGGTTGGGCCAGAGAAGATCTGAGGGAATTTTCAGTGTCAGCATTACAATATTCTATAAGATGAGATAATTTTTAGTGGAGATGAATGGAAGAAGCTTCTTCAGTACTGGATTCCCAGAATCATTCCTGGGAAGAAGGGTGGATGGAACAAGGAGAGCCAAACTGGGCTCCGATAGATGGAAAGAATATTAGTAAATGATAAGAATAAGTGAAAGAATTGCATTTCAGGTTAGACAAACAGCATGAGTAGAGGGCTGGCAAATGGACTCTGAGACTGAGTTTGAGGGCTGGCAGGACACCCATACACAAGTAATCCAAGTGCTGAGCTGAAGGTCATGAGTGAGGTCTGACCTGGCGTTGAAGAAGTGAAGTCTGTTAAGAGAGAAGTGGTGACTAAAACAGTGGGAGTAACTAAAATATTTGAGAGAGTGTGTGTAGGTACAGAAAAGAGGACTGAAGACAGATGAGCAGGGAACTATCAAATTCAAGGGCAGAGAGACTATTTTACTCCTGCTGGATCTTCAGTTCTTCCACACACACCCTCTCCCTCTCTCTGCTCTCCTTTTTACCCTCTGCTCACAAACATGTCCCAAGCATCTCCATTTTTGAGGTAATGTTGTTTTGGATCCCTCCTTCCACGTCCTTTCCCTTTCACCTGGGTACCTTTCCTCAGCCTCTCCATGTGTCACATACTCCTCATTCCTCTTCATTATGGACTTCTGGTCTAAGCAACTTCTAGAAACAAAAATCACTGAAATCCTCAATGATCTCACATCACCAAATTCACTATGATTTCTCTCAGTTCCTTCTTCCTTAAGCTCTGGATAGTTTGGCGCTGTTGATCGCCTGCTCTTTGTTAAACCCCTGTTTCTCTGTATCTTGATTTCTTCTATTCTTCTCAAGACTACTTAGAAGAATGTGCAGATGTTGAGTGAGAAAGAGAGGTGGTAATGAGAAGACATAACCACCTAAAGAAATTGCAGATCTAAATGGGGAGAGAAGAAAGATATTTATTTTTAATATATTTATAATAGTAGCCTTGGGAAATGTGGCAGTGAGCTTTGTGCATGACTGACCCTAGCAATATGTGGACATGACATTCATGGACATAATCAACTCTTTCCTTTGTTTTTTCTAACCTCTAACAAATTATAAGGGACTTCTTTCCCTTTCTTCTTCTGTCTGTCAACTTGGCAGGCATAAAGACTTGAAATCACAGGCAAGAAACATGAATAACATCTGAGGGAAGAAAAGGTTCCCTCAGAAATGTTCACACTGATCTCTTAAGAAGTTTGTGTTATTTAGTAAGTGTACCATTCTCTTCTACAGCTTACTTTTGCCTGTTTTTTTGAGAAGATATGCTAAAGAAAAGAGTCATCAGGTACCCCAATTTTCTCATAACCAGAGGAACAAGGGCATGGAGATATAGGATTACCATTGGACAAATAAGAGACATCTTCTGAGAAGATGTGAGTAGAGGTGCAGATACAAATTTTTAAGAGCAAGGGCAGGAAGTTGAGATTATTGTGTCTCAGAAAGGCTTTATTTGCTTAAAGGAAAAGGCAATGCCACATGTTAAGACATACTGAGGCAGGCATGGGGCTTCTGATTCAATATGGTAGTCTGGGATCTGGAAATCCCCTGAAAATAATAGTAAAGCTATTGATAATTCAATAGGTATGAATGTCCAACAATAAGAGGACTAGCAGAGGGACCATCACTGAATGAGAAATAGCAGCAAATATCTAGAGGATAGACAACAGATAGAAAAGAGGTGTGGGACAGAGGTAAATACAGCTGAGAATTTGTTCAGAGGCAGCTGCAGCTTAGGAGGAAACTGAGCTTCCTGCTGGGTCCACAGTAGGGCTCTGAACTGGGAGACACCAGGGGACCCCTGCCTCATAATAGTTCTCTGTTCACTTCCCAAAGGCAAAGCCAGCCATCCAGGTGATAAAGCCATGCATCCCATATTCCTAGAGTTTCCAGTCAGCTTTCCTATGAATGGAAAACCAAAGATCACTGGTATACAATATGAATGAGAAAAAACAAGATAAGTAGATGAAAAACAAAAAGACCAGTAAACAGAGCATTCAGGAAACAAAATATTATGGTGTTGTATTGAAAAGAAATGGTCAAAGAGAAAGCACTCCACAAAAGAAAATGATTGTTAAAATATATTGGGTATTAAGGAGGGCACGTATTGCATGGAGCAATGGGTGTAGTGCATAAACAATGAATCTTGGAACACTGAAAAAAATATTAAACTACTAAAAAAATAGTGTGTTTAACAGAAGGATTAGAAGATAAAGTTGATATAATTTCCAAGAAGGTTGAATGGAAAACAACAAAGAGGGTCATAACAACATTCACTACCAGCACCCAATTCTACAGATGAGGCAAAGGACATGTGGCAAGGCCCCAGGTCACATGGCTACAAAGTGGTTACAATTAGGATTTGAATCCAGACAGTCTGGCTCTATGCTAGCCTTCTATTGCTGCTGTCACAAATTCAACAGTACTCATTTTACCTCACAGTTCTGAAGGTCAGAAGTCCAGGCAGGCAAAACTAGGTCTTTGCTTAAGGAGGGGCAAAAGTTTCTCTTGCGCCCACAGGGTCTTGATTGCCTTCAGCTTAGAATAATCTTCATGCCAAAGTGGTCCATCTTGGGGCCTCCCGCCCTTAGCCCCTATAATTACATGGGTAGATATGCACTTAAAATAAGTGAGTATTATTGTAACTGAAAAATACTGCAATAAAGTTGGTTTTTAAAACTCACACCAGGAGGTCCAACAGCTGGCTGATAAGAATTCCAGAATAAGAAAGCAGAGAAAATGGAAGGAAGTTGTCCCTAAACAAAAGTAGATGACAGGTTCCCAGAGTAGAAGCACACAAGAGTTCATATGGAAAGGGCCTATCTAGTGTTCAAAAAAAAGTGACAGATGATTTGCTTTCTCTCTTGCACACATGTACATTTCTGAAAAATTTCAGAACAGCAAGGATAAGGAGAAAATCCTAAAGACTCCCAGAGATACAGTATCAGTCGCCTATAAAGGAATACGAATTAGACTGCCATCAAACTTCCCATAAACAACACTGGAAACTAGAATGTAATAAAGAAATATATAAAAGGATATAAGGAAAACTTAGAATTTTATCTCACTGACACTGTTCATCAAAACTCGGACATGAAAGGACCAGAAAGTTCACCCTTCTAACTCCCTTTTTAAAGGTATTTCCTTCAGGTGTAACCCAGCAAAATAGGAGACTAAATCATAGAAGAAGATTTTAGATCCAACCTGGAAGAGTATCATAGAAGAAGAAATTACTAGGATATCACCATAGGCCTGAAACATGATCAATTTGAAGTTTGAGTTAGAGTGGGTAGCTAGAATATTCTCTGGAGATCTCCTCCCAAGACACACACACAAAGTCTCCATAGATGAAATCATATGACTGAAGATTCAAAAGGACTCCTAAGCTACTGAAACAGTCCAGCCACTATGGACTCTCAAGATTGATTGGCTTTGGTTTTTTATGAGTTCCACACTGAGGAAAAGTTAGTGGCAACAGAATGAAAATTCTGTTGAATTTCAAGAGAGAAGGCAAAGAGGAAGTCCAGAATAAAGTATGGGAGAGGAGAAGGCCAAGGAATCTCAGAAAGCCAGCCCCCATGTCTGTGAAGAATACAGTCAACAATATAAATTGAATTTCCCTTAAAAACGGACAAGGAAGTGGTGCCTGGGTGGCCCAGTCAGTTAAGCATCCAACTCTTGATTTGGGCTCAGGTCATGATCTCAGTGTCATGGGATCAAGCCCCATGTTGGGCTCTGTGCTCATTGTTGAGTCTGCTTAAGGTTCTCTCTCACCCTCTGCCCTTCCCTCCCGCCACCTGGCTTGTGCACACACACTCTCTCTAAAATAAATAAATAAAATTTTTTTAAAGGACAACCAAAGTTTATTAAGGCCAAATAGCATACAAAGTCATTATAAGAAAAAAGAAAATAAAAGTCCTAACACTCCACAAACAATGAAAGCATGTCAGAAAGACCTACCCACAAAACAGGTAACGAAATGCACTACAATGTATTAAGAAAATGATAGAGTAAATGAAAGAATAACATCTATCAGAATTTAAAACACTCAGAAGGAGGTGGCAGAACTCAGTAAATAATTATAAATAAAAAAGAATCATTTGAAAAAGGGTCACTAGGAGGAATAAAGGAGTGAAAAAAACACAGGAGTACCCTTTAAAATAAAAAAAGATGCTTTGTAATAACAGAAAGAAATGGAGATAAAATGAGTTTTAGAGAAAATATATTGGTTATAGACAAAGGATATGGAACATAGAAATTGTAAGAACTCCTCAAGAAGGTCAAAGGAACTGAATACTGAAAACCACAGTTGAAAAAAATCTTCCTGAATAAAAGCATTTTTTGAAACTACATATTGAAAGTGTACACTGCATATCTTAGAATACTGACCCTAAACCAATAACACATTCTAATAAAACTAATGGAGTTTAAAGAAAAAGAAAAATCATTTGGACATCTAGAAAAACAGAGCATTTTATTTACAAGTGGAAGAAAATTAGATTATCATCAAACTTTCTGCCAGAAGAAAAATGGAATAATATATTTAAGACATCTAGGAAAGAAAAGTAGGAGCCAAGAACTCAGTATCACCCAAAATGACTTTTAAGTATGAAGGGCCACAGGTTGTTACAACATGTAAGAAACCAGGGGATGTTATTCCCATGAGTCCTTCCTGAGGAATATACCAGAAAATGAGCTTTGGACAACCAAGATAACTAGAGAGACATTAGATGGACTGGTGTGTAAACAAAATAATAAATAAAAGTAATTAATAAATGCTAAAGTTTACTGTAAAAATTAAAAAATCAAACAATCTATAGAAAAAGCATGGAAAACTTAAACATGCTTAACAAACACCTTATCAACCTCGACAAGGGAAAAATTAAAGAACAAGCTGATACAAGCTGGAGGAAGAGGGTGAGGGAGATATAAGATGAAGGGTACCAAATAAGAAGCCAAGGGATTTTGTTCACTGCCAATGGATCAACAAAAGGAATAGGTTAATCATACTATCTGAAGTTGCTGAGGTGATCAGCGAAGCTTGCCTTTCCATTGTGGAAGCAGAAAGTGTTCTTGTAGACTCCTTCTGCCTACCCTTGTTGCAAAGACAAAATGTACATGACTGGGGTTCATCCATGCAAACAGCAGCACTCTAAACTCAAATTGTTTCTGCTCTGGCTCCTTACACTTTACTAGCCTTATCTCCAACCTCCCATTGCACCTGCAAGCTTCCCAATATCCTGCCAATAAAGTCCTTTATCACTGTTCTTAAAGTTACCACGATACTGTGACTTATAACAAATATGTATTTGCTCAAATGAACAAAATATATTTCTCAGATGTATTTGGTCTTTGTCCATGGTTCCTGACTGATAGCTCTCCAAACCCTTGGATTTTCCTGAGCGATAAGAACAATAGGAGCATCTTTTGTCATAATATTTAGTCTCTTGCCCTCAGTTCCTGAAATCCCTTCAAAGGCATAATGGTGAAATAGGTGTCTTATTATTCATAATGCTCCATAAACTGGATTTACATTAATGAGGTGACTTTTGGAAAGCACCTAAGGATGGGGCTGGTTGTTAGGAAGCCAACCACGAATGGAAGATTGGAACTTTCAATCCCACCCCCTGAAATATTTCCACCTGGAGACTGAATCAGTTACCAATGGCCAGTGATTTAATCAATCATGCCTATGTAATGGAACCTCCATAAAAACTCTAAAGGATGGGTTCAGAGAGCTTCTGGGTTGGGGAACACGTGAAGGTGGCAGGGAGAGTGGCACTTCTAGAAGAGGGCATATGACCCCTTTCCCCGGACCTTGCCCCTATGCATCTCTTCCATTAGGCTATTCCTGAGTTATATCCTTTTATAAACAACCAGTGACCTAGTAACATGTTTCTCAGAGTTCTGTGAGCCACTCTAGCAAATTAATCCAACCTAAGGTGGGGGTCATGGGAACTTCTGATGTATAGTCAGTCAGTCAGAAGCATGGTGATAACCTAGGCTTGTGATTGATGTCTGAAGTTGGGAGCAGTCTTATAGGACTGAACCTCTAATCTGTGGAATATGATGTTATCCCTGGGTAGATAGTGTCAGAATTGAGTTGAATTGTAGGAAACCCAGCTGGTGTCCAAAAATTGCTTGCTGATATGGGGAATCCCCTTCCCTATACTGGAATTGGTTGTAGAACACCTTTTAATTATTGAGAGATTTTGTTATTGGTTGTAGTGATGGAGGTAGGGATGAAGACAGTGAAAGAATACTAATCCAGTAGATTCCAGAGTTCTCCTGGTTCCCCTCTAGATTACTCAATTAACAGAGAAGATTGAAACAAAGAGAAGGAAGGAGAATTTCCCAGGCCATACGCTGAATTTGTAATAGACATACCAACTTAATAAATGAACCAAAGACAATTGAATGGGGGAGAGATCATGACAGGAAATGTTTCTGGGTTTTCTGCATAGGGGGTGTTGAGTGTTAGGCCATGCCAGTGGTAGGAAACAAGAAGTGCTGAGAGTTTTCCCTCTTTTCTAAGTGACCTCCATTCAGTCTATCAAGAGGCCTGAAAACCCAGCAGACCTAGGCTTTGGAGAACTGCCAATCCCTGGCCCAGGCTACTCAGCCAACCTGCTAGAACACACTGATGATGAGAAGATGCTAATTACTGCAGATTTGTTTTCATATGGAACATGAAACTTTCTCATTGTCTGAGTATTTGCATCAGTTAAATTATACAGATCTTCAGTGATGACAGAACACGTTCATTTGAATGAGTTGTACAAATACCGCATAGACACCTTACCTCCTAACTGGCAGCAAAACAGAGACCAGAATGAAGCAGTGAAAACCTGAAGGAAGGTCAGGAGGAATTCTGGAATTTCCTAGTTACATGATGGGAATAAAGAAGTAGAAAGCAAGCCCAGGCAAAAACAGGTATAAGCCCCGAGAAGGAATGTGCTCAGGCTATCCTCCTGGCAAGACAAGGGACATGAAGGAGATGGACAACTATCTTTGAGTGCCTACCACGTGTCAGATTCCTTACATATGTGATCTCATTTGATTCTCCTAATCCTGTGGGGAGGGGAATGAGACTTACTATTGCCAGTCTCAAAGTGAGGAAACTGAGAGTCATAGAGCTTAAGTGGTTTCCCAAGGTCAAAAGCGAGTCAGTGGCATGCCCAACTCCAAAGCCAACGCTATTTCTAATATACTGTTTGTGAACATAGCAGATGGTTAATACACAGGTGTGGGTGGGTGTCCCGCTATAGACTTGAAACCCCAAGGCTGATTTTCATTCCGGTCTCTGGTCTGCAGAGCAAAGGAAATGCTGAGTGAGGCTGTGTTTTTCGTACTCATTTTAATCTAAAATGTTTGACAGGTATTAGATGCTATGGAGGATAAAAAGCCATGGCAGGCCCTTTGAAAAATGTGCTGTATTATCTACTTAGTCAGAGCCTCTCTGAACATCAGAATTGCATTTCATTGAATATGGTAGGGGAGAGAAAGCAAGTGCAGACTTTCTCCCTAAATTGTTCCTGGGTCTTTAATATTCAGAGAAGATTGTTTGTTCTTGGGCTGGGCTAGGGAAGATGGATTGCCTTCACTGCTCCCTCTGGCTGCCTTGCTTCCTGGCTAAGGAGATTGCATGTCTGAAAATAGTGTCTGTCTGTCTTATTTTTTCCCCAAAGCATTAGGCATTGTATAATATAAAATACAGTAATCTTTCCCCAGTCACAGGGTTATGTTCCTGAGAGAGGGATTGAATTCAGAATCTACAAAGAAAGACATAGAATAGTGATGTGAAAGAGACCAACTCAAGGAAATTTGGGGGGGGGGGGGCCACAGGGGTCTCCCCCCTCTCCTGATTTTGAGGGAAAGTTTGATGGCCCAGTAGACTGTGAGCCTCATTAGGGCTGGGATTCTAGATGTAATACATGGATTTACTCACACTCTATGCCCCGGACTTAGCATATGGGCCTGGCACATGGTTGGCATTGATAAATGTTTATTCTACAGATGAAAGAATTTCTTGTCATCTTGTGAGATATACTAGATTATGAGCTCCTTGAAGGCAGAGACAGTGTCTTATTTTTTGGATGAAAAAAGCCTTTTACCAGAAAATCTAAGGCCAGCCCACTCCTCCATTAAATCTATCCCAGTTTAACCACTTGCTCTCTCCCTGTTCTTCTGGACTCCACTTTGCTGTCCAGCATCCTGAAACGCCCTTTTCCTTTAGCAGTTTCCTAAGGGGCCAAACTTAACCCAGGGTATCCAGCACCTTTACGAGAAATGAGAGTTTTCCCAACAAGGAGCTTTTCATCATTGGAGGAAAATTGAAATTGCCGGAGGTCCATCTTTGCTATGCAGAGCAGGCTTTCAGGTTGGAGAAATGCATACTGGATAAGGAAGTAGCTTTTGTGAACACTGAAGTACACTCCCAACCTGATGTTTCTGCTTGCATCTGATAGCTTGATTTGTGTTTCTGTGCTGTGCCATGTCCTTCAAAGGGTGTTCAGGCTTCGGCTGGATGTGGCTACAACCTGGAACCACTAGTAACAATCGTGTCACTGGTAACATTTCTAAAGCACTGGTCACATTTTGCTCTGTGCAAATGGGGAATTTACACAGGGATCTTGAATCAGTCTGGGGAAGGGGAAATGCATGGGTTAACTCTGCCTGTTTTGTCTGTTTAATGTGCATAATAATATTTAACTCTCAAAGAATTTTTTAAAAGAATAAAATATAATATGTGATTGTATTAGTCAGAGCTCTCCAGAGAAAATGAACCAATAGGGTGAGCATATACGAAGAAACAGATTTGTCATAAGGAACTGGCTCGTGTAATTACGGAAGCTGGCAAGACCAAATCTGCAGTGTGGGCTGGCTGGCTGGAGACCCAGGAATGTCAGTGCTGCAGATGAAGTCCAAAGGTTGTCAGCTAGAGAACTTTCTCCTACTGGAGGGTCGGTCTTTTTGTTCTACTCAGGACTTCAGCCAAGTGGACAGGGCCTACCCCTATTAGGGAGGGAAACCTGCTTTACTCAGAGTCCACCAATTTAGAGGTAAATTTCATCCAAAATGCACTCACAAAAACACCCAGAATATTTGACCAAATATCTGGGCACCCTGTGGCCCAGTCAAGTTGAAATATAAAATTACCTTAACTCTAGGAAACAAACAGAGGGTTGTGGAAGGGGAGGTGGGTAGAGGGATGGAGTAACTGTATGATGGGCATCAAGGAGGGCATGTGATGTGAAGAGCACTGGGTATGATATGCAACTGACAAATTACTGAACTCTACATCTGAAACTAATGATATACAATATGTTGGCTAATTAGTAAATGCTCAACAAATGAGTTGTATTTTCTTTGCTTTTTAATGGTAATGATATAGTGCATATTGATTAAAAGCAACCAAAAGGCATATCTATGTAATGAGGACATATTTTGGTAAGCTATGGCTAACTTAAGCTTTAAATGCCATTTTGCTCAGTTTGAATAAAATTTCAAGTGGAATGTATGCATACACATATGATTCCAGTGTTCCTGTTTTTGATGTGCAAAAGATTAAGATTTTCATGCACCAGGAGGACTTCTAATACCTAGAACGGAAAGAATTCTGACTTCGTCTTGTGTCTAAAAAGCGCATTAGCCCTAGAGAGAAGTGTGGGTGGGGGGATCAGAAACCGACACAAGTGCCTCCTTACCCTGTCAGAGAAGGGACACGCCTGGCAAGAAAGTGTCCCCTGAGTACTTCATACAGAAATGCCCTATGGGATTTGGGGCTGGGGACATGTAGCTTCCAAGGGGAATGCAGCCTCCTGCTAGCGCAGTGGTCCCGAACATGGGCTTTATAGTAAGAGTGACTCCTATTCTTCCTCGGTAAACAGACAAGAGCAGCAATTGTCTCTGAGTCAGTGTGAGGACTGAACGAGAGGAAACATGTGAACAAACAACACGGACATGGAAGATGTGGGCAGCTGTGTGTGTGCATGTGGGCATGAGCCGAAGCCCCAACTTCCTCTAAGGTTCGGGAGGAGTTGCTGGCCTTAGTGAAACAGAGCAGCGGGTGTCAGCAGTAGTTGTGGGGTTGGTTTTCCAGAGCTGGTGGAGCAAATTCAGTATAAGAAAGACTTCTGGGGACGCCTGAGTGGCTCAGTTGGTTAAGCGCCTGCCTTCAGCTCAGGTCATGATCCCAGCGTCCTGGGATGGAGTCCCACATCGGGCTCCTTGCTCAGTAGGGAGCCTGCTTCTCCCTCTGCCTCTGCCTGTGCTCGCTTGCTCTCTCTCCCTCTCTCTCTGAAAAATAAATAAATAAAATCTTAAAAAAAAAAGAAACATCTGAGAAGCAAGCAGAGTTTGAATAAAATGAAATTAATTACCATGTAAAAAAAAAAAAAGAAAGACTTCTGGAAAGATCCTTCCCTTTTCTTCTCCTTATTGGGAATAGGATGGCAGAAACCTGAGAATGTCTGCATTAGAAGAATACTCTCTTACTATCGTACCCACTGCTTTGAAAAGAAGGAAACGAATAAATACATACTTTTTTTCTTTTCCAAACACTTCTTGGGTGACAGAAACTGTGCTGAGAGCCCTTTCCATGGATTGGTATTTAACCCGCCACGCCCTGGTGAGGTAGGTTCCTGCTTTGCAGAGGATCCTTCTTCTTTTGCATTTTTATATGAGGGGCCCATAGAAATTAGTGACTTGCTCCAAGTCATACACAACTAGCAAGTCAGGGAACCTGGGTGCAAACTCGGGCCAGTCCAACTGCATGATCCTCCTGTAGGAAGGTTTGCCCAGATTCTCCTGCTGCCGAGTCAGACTCGGTTCCCCTGCGCTGCGCTCCTACAAGCCCCCGGGGCCCCTCGCAAGCACAGCACTGCGTGCCCCTGAAGGTTTCCATCTGTATCTCTGACTTGCTCTACTGTGAAGCCTTCGAGGGCAGGGATGCTCTTCAGCTCACCAGTGACTCTCTGGAATTCTCTGTAAATGCACGATGAATAGACACGTGGACCCAGGCAAATTATAAGCTGTGGCTGCTTCTTTCCCATCTAGGGGAGTCTGTGGTTGTGTTAGGGCTTCTGCCCTGGAGTTGCATGTGACTCTGATCCATGGTTCATACCTCTATCCCCAAATGCTCACGAGCTGTAACGCTCCTTCACCGAATGCCTGCTCGTTACTTGCCTGCATTTCACTGCTCTCTGCCATAACAAGTCCCTGTCACATTCCAAAGAGCCGTTTTATGAGAGGAAAGTTTCCTTGAACCGAACTGAACCCATTTTCCTTTTATCAGCCTTGTCTCCTTCTATCTTTCCTTCTTGTGATTTTTATTTGTCCCCTGGAACTCATTTAAACAATTAGTCTCCATGCTGGTTGTTAGCCATTTGTGTTTGGTATGCTGGCTTGATCCGGCTTTGCTCTGAAAAACATTCCATATTGATTTTAAATTGTAGGGCTGGTGTTTGCCACATTTATCAACTCTGTCAGGTACAAAAATGCTTTCTTCCTGTCAGGGCAGATTAATAACTACCAAGCTTTCCAACAGGTGTAACATGGGCCCTACCTCACTGACAGTGCATTGTCTTTTGGCTTTTGTTTGGACTTATTTTTTATTCTCAATAAATTATTTATAATTAAATCTTCACATCCAACCATGGAATGACGGACATATGCATTCTTTGGCATTTTCTCTGCACAGAAATGGGTGCCCTCGGCTCAGGATCTGTAAACACTACTTTAATGCTGTTTTTTTTTTTTTCTCTTGGCGGGAGGGCAGAAGGGAAACAACTGTTAGTTTCCATGAAATATCACAGGAGGAGGAGGTATGCTGAAAATTTGATATTTTAAATTTTATTTATAACCCCCCAACTTAGATTTCATGACTTTGGATAAAATAAACTCAGAAAGATGGCTCTCCACAGGAGAAGGGGTATATCCAAAGTTGTTACACTAGGTTATGTTTGGCAAATAACTTCTTTTCCTCCACTCTCTTGAGAGGACTTGATATCCCTGAGACTCCCTGAAGAAGCTGTGGCCAACTGGTTTTGCGTTATTTAGTAGGGTGATTACCGACGGTCTGTCGGCCTGAAGGTCATCTAGAATGCCAAGTAATAAATCTTCAGAGCTTCCTCTTGCCTCTTTCTCACGATGAATAAAAGCAGTCTCTTTTACACTATTTCCAAGCTCTTTTTCCCACCCCTCTTTTCCCAATCAAACTAGTCAAAGGTGAATTCTACATCTTAGCCTTTTGGCTTTGAACACTGACGGAGGCCTTCAACCTTGGGTTGTTGGATGGAAGAGCAAAGCACTCTGTAAGCCAACAGGGAGAAGCCATCATTTTCTTCTGGGTGTGCTGTACACTGTGTGTTTGTTGCAAGCACCCTGCGCCATGCTGGGATGGAGGAGACAGCCCCTGGAGCTGAGGGAAGAGGCAGGCTGCAGAGGCGGGCTTAGGCTAAGAGAAGCAGTTATGTAGTTAGCCGCCATTGGAACATGGGGCCCAAGTGTGCAGCCCTGACAGGGCAGCGGTAACAGGCACAGGCTGTCTCCTCTCAGTTGTCTGAGGTGTCAACCCTACAGTCTTAAAAAGGCAGACTGCTTGTTCTGAGGTCCTTTGCCTCCAGCAGTGCCGACCCCAGAGCTGACTGTCCCCCCTGCTCATATGCCTCGACCATCTGGCAGGGAGCCTGCAAAAGGCCTTGAGCTCAGTGTTGGAGCTTCTGTGGGGACAGGCCTGCCATCATGTTAGTGCCGCTATAGCTCTGAGTGGAGGTGGGAAAGATCTCTTCACACTGTAGGTGCTAGCTGAGCCAGTACCATTTCACCACTTCTAACACCAGAACCCTGCTCCTCAGACTTCTTCCACTTCAGAATCATGGTGGGGGAGAGGAGAACACAGATCCCAGTGTCCTGGCCCCCATCCCCACTAAATTCTGATTTAGCAGGTCTGTGGAGGCAGAGTGGTTCATGTCCGGGAATCCTGGTTCTTAACAGGCTGCTGCCCAGGTGGTTCCTGGACCATACTCTGAAAGGAGAAGACCCAGAATGTTGGGAAAAGTTCTTGATGACCATCTAAGCAAAACTGCTAGTACAGAGGAGGTAACGGAGGTCCAGAGTGGAAGGCTTGTCTGAGGTCACACAATGATGTAATACCAGAGCTAGAACTAGGAGCAGGGTCTCAATATCACCCCCTTCATGCTTTGTCCTGAGGATAAGGAGACAAGGTGAAGCTATGACTCTGTATTCTTCTGTCTTTTTCTAAGTGGACACAGCCTGGTGCAGGCCTGCAGCAATTCCCAGAGGATGCTGGGGTGTTGTAATGTGTGAGGGTCTAATACACCACAGGCCCCTGAGTATTAATGCCAGCAGCTCCCCTACCCTGAGTCATTCTGACAACCCCAATATCTGCGCACATTTCCAGATGTCCCTTGGTGGTAGCAGGGAGAGAGTGCTGCCTCCAGCTGAGAATGACTGGTGGGGCAAGGAGGTGTAGTTGATTATGCATCAAAGGAATTCTCGTTTTGAGTTTTAGTTTTGCCATGAATTTCCTGTGACCTGAGGGATCTCCCTGGTCCAACTGCTGAGGCTCTGTCCCCGTTTCTTCAACTACACAATGGCAGCGAGGGGTTGGGGAGCCAGAAAGATCTCTTGGGACCCTCACAGCTGACTCTGTAAATCTGAGGTGCTGGTGGGGTACACAGACAGGGTGCGAACACTCACATTCTTCCTCCTGCGTGGCTGTAGTCAGCACAGGCCACAAATAGTATTACCAGGAAATGAATCCATTTCCAAAGAAGACCAGTGACTCTTTGCCTTTAAGAGAACATGACTTGGTTGTGTTCATCCTGTCAGCTCTGGGTTGACAGCGACAGAGAGCCTCAGTGTCCGGAGGTGAGGTGGACCCCCATCGCCGTTCAAGTGGATTGAGTTCAAGGTGATTAGTTCCTGTAATCCCTAGACAAACTGCAGAGGTGTTAGCTACTTCAGCTTCTTCATGAAATTGGAAAGGCAGTGCTTGCTGTTTAGAGAAGCAGCCCCAGATCCCTGGTGCATTGTGGGGGCACTCTGTTTTATTTAGGGGGAGAGGAGAGAACACTCAGGGATACTGTGTGTGTGTGTGGCGGGGGGAGCTCCATAGCCCTCCCCTGGCTTTCAGTATGGGAACCTCTATCCCAGTCCGCAGCCGCCTTTTGCATTAGCAGAGGCCTCCAAGCCAGCACTCTTGGGTGAAACTATGGCCAACTGGTGTTCTTTCAAAAGAACATAGAGCTTTTTACCTCTCAGAACTGCAGTTTGGCTCCTTTGGGAGAAAGGCATCAGATTAATTTCTAGGATAGGAACATGATTAATGAAAATAATAAGCTGGTTTAATTATCTTTTCATCTACCAGTTACCGCCTTCTCCAAGAACACCGCAGCAAAGCTGTTGACCAGAGTAGTTATTTACTCTCAGCTCACTTCATAGTAGTTCACACTAGCTATGTCATAGTGGCTTTATTTTTCATTCATTTTCCCAGGACAGCAGTGTTGAAAGGGGCAGACATTGAGTCTGATTTTCTTATTTTATAGCTGGGGAAACCGAAAGATCTATTGAAGGGAGGGATCTTGATTAGGGTCATACAGCTAGTTAACAGTAGAGATAAAACTAGAACAGAGGTCTTCTGACTCCCAGTCCAGTGTTCTTTCCATACTTGACTCCCTCATGAAGGTTGCCTTTGTACAAAATTCTCAATTTAAATTCTGTTACTAAAATTTCTAGACCAAAACATGCCAGCAAAGCTCCCCTGCCCCACATATATGCAGATACATACCAAATATTGTGCTATGGCCAAATAATTTCAGCTAACAAAATCCCAAATGTATGTCCCTAAGGAAACCACCAAGAAGAAATTCCAGACAGAAGCACTTTTCTCTGGTAATATGCTCATTTTTCATCTTGCTACCTTATCTAATGTCTAGGGATGTGGCTCCATTCTGCCTGAACCTAATTGCCATAATGGTTCTAAAAAGGAACCTTTAAGAGAGTGACAATCTCAACATTTCAAGGAGGCACAAATGAGGTAGGGCTTTGTAGATGAAAGGCAAACCCTCTACCCGCATCTGTGAGCAGAACTACCGAACTGACATTAGGTGAAATATCCCCAAGTAGATTTTCTCTTTTATCCCTTTAGAAACCTCAGGACATTACTCAAGCATTGGAATTCCTGAAGACAGAGACAGACACTACTTACTGCACACATACTTGGCCTCACTATCTGTGTGTCAGACTGCAGACCTCTCAAGTTCGACTTCATCTTCAAAAAGAGCCAGATTCTTTCTCAAGATAGGACACAGACATCCTGGGACAGAAACAGAGCTAGAAACAGAAAGATCAGTACCACAGTCAGCTCCTTAGGCCAGCTCCGTGCCTTACCAGGCTCTCAACCCTGATTCAGGAGTCTCTGCACTTGGCTCAGATTCCTCAGTCCCCTCTTAGTGACTGATGTCAACATCCCCTTAACTGCCCGAGTAAGAGGGCTGAAGGTCATTCTTGATTCTGTCCTATGCCCTTACTTCCAGCCCATCACAAAATGTGGTGTCGTCTCTCTCCTTAATATCTGTGACTCTTCCACTTCCCTCTTTCTCTGTAGACCAGCATCTGATCTACAACAACTTCTTGTACCATGTCACACACTCAGCTGGGGGAAATGGCAGTCAGCGAAGCAGACTAGAACATTGTCCTCAACAAGTTCAATGTATTCTAATTGGCCATTTACTCATTTGCCTCCTTCAATGCGCCATGAACTTATGGAGAGCATCAACCAAGTCTAACTTGCCACTGTATATCTAGACTCTGGCAAGGTCCTTGGTGCATATTAGGCATTAAGCATGTAAATGTCCATGGATGAATATTCAACTTTTACCACTGTGTAGTAGCATAGCACAGCTCTGCCCAAGCTTTCCTCTTGCCCATTCCTGACCTGTTTCTCCTAGTCATTCCAGCACTTTGGGACATTTTTGTGCTCTCATACCCATTTCCTTCTTGTACTATGCTCTGAGCTGGAGTTCTGGGCTGTGTCTCTTTCTCTGGAGAGCCTTCTCCAGCTGCTCTCCTCTCTCCAGGCAAATTGCTACCAGCCTTGTCCCCAGTGGCCCAGGCTATAGGTAGGGCCAGTTGGGCTCAAGACCTCTGGTCAGGTTGCAGGGTTGACCAGACAAGGTCTAAAAGCTTGGCAACTCTTGCCCAAACTGGAAACTCCAGTGTCCAATAATCTTTAAGTCATAAAACATCTTCCATTTGCACAAACTGTGTGTTCCCTGCTACCACAAAGACTGTTTCCAGGGCAGGTAAATATTAAGTTAAGACTTGGTCAAAATCTGTACTATTGAAAAGAATTGCCTAAAATAGTAATTGAGCAATGATAATATCAGAGCGCTTCTACTTTTCTGATTCAAGGGAGAGAGGAGAGGGACGATGTCTACTTCATGGGCTCCAAGAGGTGAAGGAGCCAAAGCTGTCTTTGTCTATCACTGTACTCCCAGTGCCTAGTGCATAGTGGCATCTCAATAAATGTTTCTTGAACAAAGGATGAGAATCATGGTAGGCACTATGGGTTTATGCACCATGGCAACTGACTTCTTCATTCATAGAAAGTGGGTGGGAAAAAGTCTTAGAGTACAACAAATTAAATCTCTTCATTTTACAAGTGGGGAGACCCAGATCAAAAATGACTGAGTAACTTAGAGAAAATCATACAGCAAGTTAGTGGCAAAGCCTGGACTCAAATCACTGTTGAGTCTCACTGTCCCTTCCCCAGCACCGCATCTCCCACCTCGGGCTTAAATCCAATTAAGAATTCACTCTAAAGATTTATGAAAGTTGGGTTCTTGGTCCGTGTTAAGATTGTGTAGGTTTTGGGACAGCTGGGTGGCTCAGTGGGTTAAGCTGCTGCCTTCGGCTTGGGTCATGATCCCAGGGTCCTGGGATCGAGTCCCCCATCGGACTCCTTGCTTGGCAGGAAGCCTGCTTCTCTCTCTGCCTCTCTGCCTGCTTGTGTGCTCTCTTTCTCCTTCTCTCTGACAAATAAATAAATACAATCTTTAAAAAAAAAGATTGTGTAGGTTTTGATGCATTTTCAAAAAGATTTATTTATTTATTTGAGAGAGAGAATGTGTAAGCTCGTGGTGGGGACAGGCATGGGGAGAGAATTCCAAGCAGATTCCCTGCTGAGCACAGAACCCAACTCTGGGCTGGATCTCAGGACCCATAAGATCATGGCCTGAGCTGAAATCAAGAGTCTGTTTCTCAAATGACTGAGCCACCCAGGCGTCCTTGTTTTGATGCCTTTTTTTGAAAAACACTGACATTAAACTTGTCAGAGAGCTGCTCCCCTTCATTGCCATCCACATTCCCCTATACAGCTAATTTTTTTTCTTTTCAAAATAAAATCAACTTTTAAAGGGCTCTGTATTTTTAACACATAGAAATGAAGCCTACCTATCAAAGCCAGATGCACTAGGTAACTACAGACAAATAAGTCATTTGCTCTAGTGTCAGCAAGTTTTTTCTGTTTGGTGCTGATTTAATAGATTTGCAGAAAAATAAGCAAGGAAATTCAATAATGAGCACCTGCTCTTTGCAATAAACTTGCTGGGATGCAGTCAAAAGTGAAAGGAATTCATTTAGATGTAAGTGGCATGATAACTGCCTGTCTGCCAGGAAGACTGAGGCCGCTCCAGGTTCACATGCAGCCCTTTGTCCTCTCCTGTCCTGGTCTCTACGTCACAAGGGTTCAGGGTTCTCTTTCAGGTATAACATTTCCATTTATGCAGAAGAACCTCCCTCTCACCATCCTGGCTTCCTTGGAGAACTAGATCTGTGATTTTTAAAAAATCTTTCTCATCTCTTATTTTGGTCTTTTTAGTTTATTCCCCTGACAGTCCTGCAGAGTAGGTAGGGAAGGACTTGTCAAGCCAAAGAGCTGAAATGATTGTGAGGGGTCACTGGGTTTGTTGGGGGGCAGAGACAGGGACAGAAATCCAGAGCTTCAGACACATACTCTACATGCCATTTCACTACTGATGGAGACACTATGTGAGGTAATTTTTTTCCTTGTTCTTTTTCACAAAATTTGTGAGCTGATATATTCCATGGGAAGCCATTAAAGGGTCACAGGTTGGCATCACTTTAGTTCAGTGTTGGCAGTGCAGTGCCCTAAATGGAATAATGAGGTAGATTTGTTCATTTTTCTCTTCTGGTTCATGATAGTGATGCCAAAAAGTGTCGGCCCTTAGATGACACTTTCCAGGAAGGATCTGGATAGTAAAAGTTTGGAAACAGGAACATGTTTCCATAGGCAGCAAAATTCTAGTCCATTTTATGCTACATACCAGGGGTTGGCAAACTATGGCCTACAGGCCAAACCTGGCCACTAGCTACATTTTTTAAGTAAAGTTTAATTGGCACCCAGCCATAGCCATTCATTTCTGGACGTTTTAAGGGCCACTTTCACACAATAGGCCAACTAAGTTGGCTGTTGAAGCCTAAATTATTCACCCTCTGGCCCTTTACAAAAATGCTTGATATCAAACACTAACCTTACTCATGAGGAAAGGTTCCTTTTGTCAGGATCAGGAAGTTCTGTCCAGGACAGAAATTGCTGGGAGCTTGGAAGAGACTCCACATTGCTGAAAATACCTGAGCAGATTTGTGGGAATGGGTATAGGGGCCTGGGGTGGGCATAAATATTTTTTCTTGCCATTCTTTATGAAATCAGTCTTGAGCCCTCCTTTTTACTGTGAAAAGATCTATTCTAGGGACTTCCAACTACGTAAAAATCCCTGGCAGGATTCTCTTTGTTTCCAGTAATATAATATCAACCCAGTGCCAGAGGGTTAAAGGACAATGAAATCAATAGCCTTCACCAGACACTGCAGAGATTAAGGAAGTGTCTTCCCCTTGAGTGCCCTGTTTTCAACTTGTTCTTTCAAGCAGGGCCACGAAGAGATGAAGCATGAGGGATCTAGCTTCCTGGGATCTTCTGGAAGTTCATGCACATACAAAGATCTGGCTTGAAGAGGCCACAGTCTGTGAAATTTCTGCAGACATTTTTGTCAGGGTCCCTAAGTGGCAGTTCCCATGCACAAGGATCCATTTAATGGGCCTGGACATATGAGTTAACAAGGAGAATCAGGAAGATCACTTTCCCCTTATACGGATCCACTGCTTCCTTTCCAAAAGCCTTCACAGGGTCTTCAGAATCTTCAGAATACTAGATTGGGTTGTGGCTGAAGGCAGGAGAGGCTAGGATGAAGTATCAGCCAGGATATGCACCAGGAACTGGAAGGTTCTTTGCTCTACCTCGGCCCTCTCGTTGCCTACTCCTACTGTATTCATTTGCTAGGGCTGCTGTAACAAAACACCACAAACTGGGTGGCTTAACCTACGGAAATCTGTTCACATATGGGCTGGCTTGGTACCTTCTGAGGCCTGTGAGGGACAGCTCTAGTCCATGCTTCTCTCCCAGTTTGGGGCAGTTTGCTAGCAATCACTCCAATCTGTCTTCTTTGTCCCATGACGTTCTCCCTCTGTGTGTCTATGTCCAAAAGTCCTCCTTTCATAAGGATACCAGTCATACTGGATTTCGGTCCACCTTACTGCAGTTTGACCTCATCATAGTAATTATAGCTGCAGGGACTGTATTTACACATAAGGTCACATTCTGAAGTAGGAGGCTAGGACTTCAACATATGAATGGGTGGCACAATTCACCCCCAGACACCTTCCCACTAACCCTCATCCACCCTTCCTCCATTTCACCTCTTCAGCGTTCTACTTCTCTGCCTCCAGTACCACCAGAGCTTGACAGAAGACTATAGCCAGAGAGCATGAGGTATATCATCATCCCTCATTGGAACGCAGTTACTTCTTAGATATGTGAACCTGGACAAGTTACCTAATGTCTTAAGGCCTCAGTTGCTGCACTGGGAGGCTGGGAAGAATAGCATTCTTAGCTTCATGGGATGGTTGGTGTGGGCCCCGTTATATAGCCTGACCGATAATAGCAAGGCTCAATAAACAGTAACTGTTATAATTATCTGCAGCAGCTTTGGCACTGGGGACAGGCTTGGCCTCAGATAAAAAGGAGAAAGCTGAAGAGAGCAGATCTAGCAAGGGTTCATTCCTTTGTCCAAAAGAATATGCATTGAGCTAGGTACTTCTGTAGGGCCTGAGGATTCAGCAGTGTAGACAATGAATTTCCCGCTTTTAAGGAGCTGACAATCCAATGGGAGAGATGGACAAGATACAAAATAAGGAAATCCATATGATCAAATCAGATCGTGATAAAGGTTATGAAGAAAAAGAACATAGGGCGAGGGGCTAAGTAGTGAAAGTGGCTGGCTAGGAAACAGTCCTGAGAGGGAATAGGAGATTGCTAAGAAGCACAGGGAACTGACTAGGTGCTATTTGTCCTCATCAGTTGGCTTAGATGTGAATATTGATTCCAATTCACCTCTTCTCTGTCTGCTGAACTCTTAAGTCTCTCCAAATCAGTACCATACCACTGAATGCTCAATTATGTCCTCCCCAGCATTCCTGATGATTACTTCTCCCATGCCAGGCCCTTCTACTGGGCTCCTTGGAGGCAGGGTTCCTGTTTCACACTTCTTTTGTAATGGTCTCACTCTTAGTAAACTTCTGAAACAGGTAGTAGTTTCTCCATAATACTGGTACATTAAATGATTTACAGAGAAAAACAAAGTTCTATTTTTATTGGAGATGGTGACTAGAGCAGAACTCCTAAATTTATTAGGCCTATCTTGAGAGCAAAAAGTAATCTCTGCCTACTGGGATAACCAAGTGATCGAACAGCATCATCTGCATACTGTTTCAGAAGACCCAGGATTCCCCATGGTACAGTTGATAAGACCAGATGGCCTGAAAGACAGTATAGCTAAGTGGCTGAGGGTTAGCTCTGGGATCAAGCTCTGCAACTTCAGAGATGTGTGACCTTGAATAAGTAACTTTACTTGTCCAAGTCTCAGCATCCTCATCCATAAAATTAAGACTAAGAGTAGCATCCAGCTAATAGGATTTTATGACAATCAAATCAACTAATATAAAGCATGTGGTATGGTGCCTGGCATACAATAAGGACAAATAAATGTTAACATGAGTTATCCGAAGTACTTAACATGCAGCTGGTTGAGTGATTTAATCACTGGCCCTTGGAACTACACAGGCTGGATATCAGGAGGCAGTTCAGCCAACTGGGTGCGGTAGCACACCTCTTGGGCTTTCTGGAAAGGTGCTGTCACTATTTGGGTGGCAGCTTGTAGTTGTGGCTGAGACTGTGCAGTAACTGGGGTGTGGGATGGGGACTGGATGTCCTCAACTTGATTTCCTCTGTGACAGGTTTTGCCAACACGGACAGTCCCTAACCATGCTGAAAGACAGATGAACCTGCTGAGAGCCTCACTGTAAGTAGGTGGTCCCCATGCATTTCAACGATTGAGCCAGAGCTTGTTTCTGATTAAGCTGGGGGAAAGAGGAGAGGCACGATAATTTGTTTTCTAGGTTCCCATAGGGCTTATCCAAATGTATAAGATAGGGCATAAGTACACCTGTTAATGCTTCTTACAAACAAAGGAAGGGCAGCCCACGTGAGAATTAGCACAAGGTTATTGGGCCACAGTTTTATTTCTCTCTGCCTTCTGCTTCTTACAGCAAGGAGAGGGAGCCAAAGCTCACAATATAGGATGAAAGGCCCAGAAGCAAAAGAACATTCCCAGTACTGCTTCTCTTTGTGTGGTCCCTCAAAAGGCACTGCCGCCTTTTGCCATGCTGGCCTCTGGACTACATCCTGCATCCAGATGGCTGGCAATCTAAGGGGCCTCTCCAGGAAACCATGGCAGCCAGTCAACAGCATTTGTTTAAAGATAACTTGCTAGTTTTATTTTTATCTTACTTTTCCCCCTGGAAAACCTATTTTAGTAATTTTATACATATTTTTGAAACAATTCCAAACTTACACAAAACATTCAAATATGGTCAGTAAAGTCCACAGAGCTTTTTTTTTCCCTGAATCATTTGAGAGCAAGTTGCCATCCTAATGCCCCATCATACGACTATACTTCAGTATTTCGGGTAAGTAAGGGCATTCTCCAACATAACTGCAATGTGATCAGGGGATTAAGGTTGATACACGACTATAATCTAATCCTTAGATCCCACCCCAGCTTCACCAATCATGTTGTCCCAACCATGCCCTTTATAGTAAAAGGATCCGGTTCAGAACTATGTGTTATATTTAATTGATACATCTTTCTAGTCTCCTTCCTCTACAGTCCCTCAGCCTCTCTTTGACTTTTCTAGATCTTGACACTTAACTATTTCCAGCTAGCTACTTTACAGAATGCCCTTCCATTTGAGTCTGTCTGATGTTTCATTATTAGATTCAGGTTGTGCACCTATGGTAGAAATACCATGTGAGTGATGCTGTGTTCTTCTCATTGAGTCCTATCAGGGAATTCCAGAAGAAACAGATTTTAGGGTTAACTGTCACAGTGAGCTCCTGAATCAGTTTCGTCATGAGTTGGGACGAACACTCAGCTGCACTTGACACTGGGCTCAGGATGCATAAAGTGACCTTGACAGGTACTTGTGGTGCCTCCACACTAAAATCTACTCAAGTGTGGTCTTTGCCCACCTTTACAGCTTTACCTCCTATGATACCTGTGACCTTACAGGTATATGCCACACCAACTTGCCTTTCCTCCACATGCCGAGGAACACTTCCCCATCTCTGTGCCTTTGCCCGTATGGTCCCCTTTGTACTTCGTCTCCACTCCGTTCCTGCCCATGTCTCATGTCAAAAGCTGAGTTGTCTTTCAGAGGCCACTTCAAATGCCACACTCCATGTGAAGTTTTTCTCAACCCCCTCCCATCCCAAACTAAGAAATTCACCTTTCCTCTCGCGTATTTTGCCTTTAAAATTTTTTAAATAATCATATTATCCCTTATACTAAAATTAGGTAATAGCAAGATTTCTGTAGGTGGTAGCGTTGTGTTATCCAGCTCTGCTTTATCCTTAATCCTGCCCCACCCCCCACCCATGCACTGACCATTTAATGTACTGTGGTGTGTGTAGTAACAATAGCTAACATTTTTGACTGCTAACTACATACAGGCACTGTTCTAAGTTGTCTGCATGGATTATTTCATTTAATGATTATAACAGCTCCATAAATTAGGAGGCTACCGTCATTTCCATTTTATGGAAAGTAACTCAACAATAATAGATAGTAAATAAATATCCAACGATGGCAAGAATCATTTCATGAACTCAAAAAATATTTAATGAAAAATGATTATACCATGATCTCCTCAGGGCCCTCTAGTCCCTGATCTTGAAGGTACTGTTTCTAATTAGAAGATAAGATTCGCTATTGGGCAGGAAAACTATAACTAAGCCATTGAAAAATGACAGTCAGAGGCCAAGGAAATTCATTTGGAAATAGAGGGGAAAAGCAGGTGATGAGTAGAAACCAAAGCACCAAGAAATAGGCAAGGTTGCAACAAATGGAGGCAAGCACCTCAGACCCAGAGACAAATCCCAAGCCCAGGAGACCAGCTAAGCAAAGAGCCCTGTGTCAGCATGGAGAGCAGGACTGGGCCTTGGGGCCCAGTGGCTCCCCACAGCTATCTCATGAGTAGCACCTCTGAGGACCACTTGGAACACAGAAGCCACAGTAATCTCTTACCCAGAGTTGACTCTCTACACCTCCAATCAGTGGTCTTCGTGTTCAGGCCTGGATGAGTCGGCCTTTCTGTACAAAGGCCAGACAGCCTGGATAAGGGATGCTGAAGATGTGGGAATTCTAGAAGTATCCTCTGGCAAGCCACCCTACCTGTGTGAGCCCCAATTTTCTCCTCTATAAAATGGGATTAATACCCATACCACCCACCTATTTTATGGTGACTGTAAAGTACATATAATTATTAACTTAGGTTAGACCATTGCCAGTATTTGTTCATGTCCCACACATACAAGCAGGAATTTCCGATGGTTCAAACAGGATGCAAACTGTGAGGTCTTCTTTATCAATATACTCTTGGCATCAAGTACAGTGTCTGGTAGAGGAGAAGCATCAAAAAACATTTTAACAGATTTATCAAGGTATAATTGATGTACAATAAACTGTCCATAGTTCAATCCTACAATCTGACAAGTTTTGATATGTATATACCTGCAAACTGTCTTCACAACCAAGACACAGTGAAGCTATCTACTGCTTCCAAAAATTTCCTCCCCAAGAGATACTGGTTGGAGAAATAAAAAACATGTCTTACTGTTCTAGAGACTATAAAACACCAATACCAAGGGATTATTGCTAAAGCCCAGTGAGGAGACTTAATCCTCACCCCTATACCCAGGATGTAGGGCCATGTGAAGGAGAGCAGGCAAAGAAACCCTGAAACATGATGGGTTTGGGGGTCACAAAGACAATGACGCTCCTGATGGCAGAATCCACTGCCTGTCTGGGGGAAATAATACACTAATAGAGCTCCAGGTCACGTTCCCAGCTTTGGTACCAACTGACTTATAACGTTGGGTAGTTTTGTTTGCCCGATTCTTCTTTTTAAGCTTTATTGATCAGAAAAACATTTTAGAGCTGATTGGGTGGCTTTAAATCTCATTCTTTTATGCAATTTTCTTTTTACATTGTCTTTAGCAATAAATTTGGACAGAGATGGATGGTAAGGAGTGCTAAAATAAAACTGAACTGTAACTTGGAGTGATTTCACAGCCAAGATGGGGTGCTTTACTCATATTTATGACAGTATGCGGTACTGGAAACTTCCACAGGGCAGTAGGGGCTGCCTAATTAGCTGGGGAATTGGAGATGATCCAGGCCTCATCTAAGTGGGGCAAACCTAATAGCTCACCTCTGCCTCAAGTGACTTAGAGAACTGAGGACAGTCCCAATTTCACCCTGAACTTTTGCTTTGCTTTGCCTAGGACAACTGAGTCTAAAGGCATAAGACTACCCAGCCACTCACATTTGCATTTCATCCCGACCCTGTCCAGATCAACCTGGCTTTCTATGTGGAAGTCAAAATACTGTGAGCCATGAGAAGTTCAGGAATGTAAGTCTCTACAGTAAGAGCAAAAGAACAACATGGACTATTTCAAATTCATGTGAGAAATTGAGGCTCCCTAGTGAGAGGGCCCATCAGATGCCTACCTTTTGTATTTTCTTACAGTGACTGGATATTTTATGGCACGTTGAAGACAGATAGGATCTTCGAGATTATTACATTCAATTGTCTTCCAACTGTCTTTCAATAGCAGAATCTAGACTACAAAGAAAAAATTACATGGAAATTCAATATATACAACCATATATAAGTACAGGCATTGCATTTTATATACATACATATGTACATATGTATGTATATAAAATCACAGTTCTATTAATTGTAGGTCATCCTAAATCCATAGATTACTAAATTCATACAATCTAAATGATAGTGACAGTCTCCTAGAAAGCCAACATGCCTAGACAGTAAGCAACTTAACAGAGGCGCTGCTTATAAAGTCACAGAAAGCATTCTGTACCACCTCTACATAGTATCAAAACCATTAATCAAGGCATTAATATTGAGTGTCCTCCAAAATGGCAGAGCTTTGCATATGTGATCTGACTGCATTGGTCTTTGAACACGACTTTGAATGACTTTTTAAACTGAATAGTCCTTGCCTATTAGCATTTGGTGAATTCAGGCAAACAAGACTCAGAGGAACCCCAAAAGCACTCTATTTCAGTATGTTTTATCACAGTAGAAGTGCATTTAAAATAGCCCAAGGGGTGCCTTGATGGTGCAATTGGTTAAGTGTCTGACTCTTGGTTTCGGCTCAGGTTATGACCTCAGGGTCATGGGATCAAGCCCCGCATTAGGCTAGTTGTCAACCCTGCTTGAGATCCTCTCCCTCTCCCTCTGCCCCTCCCCCACTGCTCTGTCTCTCAAATAAAGAAAAACATCTTAAAAAAATAAAGTAGCCCAAGAAGTTCTTCTACTGTCCCTCCATAACTTCAGCCATTTTTTCAAAAGAGATAATTAATATGTCACCATTACTCAACATGTTGAAGTGTTCATTCCCACCTTCCCCACACCAAAATGGAATGCTATTTAGAATCGAGTAAGATTCTAATTTCCATATTCTGGCTGAGATTTGTAGTGTGGAGCTAGGCAGCTTGAAGGGAGGCTTTGGCATTCCTCCTAGCCAGGCCTCCCTGCTACTACACGATAAAGCCATCTTGTCCATAAATGGAGACACTTTGCATATTGGTTAGAAACTCATCAGGCATGCCAGTAAATTGCACCAGCCCTGCCAATAAGCACAGATAATCTATGCCGTCACTTTCCTGTGAGCCCAGGGCCAAATGTTTTCCATGTCTGTACAAAATGTATGTGTCTCTGATGGATGATGACATTCCTTTTTCATTTACAAGCACAGAAATCCATGAAATCCAGTGGAATGACAGATAGAATTCAGATGACAGATCTAATTTTATATGCAAAGAATTGTTTTGGGGGGGCAGGAGTCACACATTGGAAGGTATTTGTTATATTGCTGGAATAATGGATCCAAGATTTCTATGCCTGTGATTTACCATGCTGAGTTAAAATAAGAGATGGAAGAGAGCACCTGCATGGCTCAGCTGGTTGGTCATGTAACTCTTGATCTCAGGGTCATGAGTTCCAGCCTCACAATTGGGCATGGAGCCTACTTGGGAAAAGAAGGAAGGAAAGAAGGAAGGGAGGGAGTGAGGGAGGGAATGAGAGATGGAGGTCATTGTGACTTTCTTGATACCAGTTGTCATGTAGGTTGTCATAACAAACTTCCGATTCTCACCTCTAATTAAATAATTATCAATTGACACGGAAATTGCTTCTTGGAATTATGAAGCCTCAGAATCAGGCGTGACTTTTCATAATTGAAAAATGGGTAAAAATGAATTGCTAAAATGAAACATCACTTGGAAATTTCATAAAACATAGAATATTAGAATTGAGAGTGACTTTCAAAGTAAAACCAGTCTAATGGTTTCCAAGCTGATATCATAGGGTTCCTGTAGGCTTTCTAAGCCAGTAATAGGATATATGGAGCTATTTGCCATTGGAAACCCTAGCTTCTCAAAAATAAAGTTACACATGCTAACCTGAGTATCAAGTGTCTTTGCTTTGGACTGGAGTTTTATGAGCTTAGTATGGTTTAACTGGTCACCTCACATTCATCAGAAGCTCTTATTGACAGATCCTTATGTAGTTAATCACGTAAATATGAGAAAATAAATTACTACTTACTAAAAAGCAGTTTGTATAGTGGGTTTAGTATTTCAAATTATGGAGTCCCTGGTATTATCAAGGGTGAGAATAGGGATTTTTTTAAATCTTTGGTTGTGAGAAGGTTGTAACTCACCGAACTTATCAAAAGCCCTTGTTTTAAAAACAACCAAACTGAGGCATAAAACATTACTATCCCTTATTGGTTATCCTGGATCATTTATAAGTGCCAGTGCAATAGCTTATGTATTAATAATGCCTGTCTCAGCACCTCCCCTAGTACATTCCTTTTCTCTGCCCATCAGCCCTTGATTTAATCACTCAGTCTACTGAGGAAAGAAGTTTCAAATTTATGAGTAATGTAAGTCTTTAGTCGTTATTCTTAAATTCCCCAGTCCAATTTGATTCACTTTTCTTTGGCTGTTATCTGCATAGTTGAGTGGATCCACCATTTTAACTGAATTGACTAATCAATTCAGTTAAAATATCACAAGGTATTTCATTCATCCCAATGGAGTCACACTAGATGCAGTGAAGTATAGATAGAAACCCCCTCTGCCTAGTAAAATCTCAGCAGCACCTAGGCTGAAAATAGTAGGTCAGGAATATGATATTTTATCACTAACCCAGCAGAAATGAGGAACACCCAGCTCCTTAAAAACCCTCCTCTGTTTCTAGCAGGCACCATCTCTTCTTTGTCCTTCTGGCTTAGGCCACGTTTCCCAGGAAATAGACTTCGAGATGAAAATCTGTGTGCAGGTGTTTTCTTGGGCAGTGCTGTCTGAACAGGACTATAAAGGAGTGGAAGAAGCAGGATTTAGTGGAGGGAGGTTCTGCTGAAATGCAGTTGTAACAGAGGCCCCAGCTCATCTAGAGTTCTAGAGAGGGCCTTTTGAGTTGTTCTCAATAAACATAACAGGTCCTGGCTGTCTAGACCCATGTTGCCAGGTTCTGGATGTGAGCTGTCCCTGGGGAGTATGAGCAGCCTTGGGTGAGGAAATTCCCTTTGGATGGCAGTGATTCACAGAGAGAAACTCAGCTTGAAGCTTTCAGCAGCTAACACTCTAGTTAAGATAATGAGTGCCTCATTCCTGATGGGGGAATCTGAGAATACACCAAATATGTATTACCCCCTCTTGCCCTTAACCCTCTTTGTGTACACCCCCCCCCAGCTGTAGACGATATTCCCTCTCCATTATTCCCCTAGAAAGAGGAACCTAGAAAGTAGACCTAGACTTCTTTCCTTTCCCCACAAATCTTCCTTATAGCTAGTATAGTATTTTTGAGAGCTGGCCAGCTAGGGTTAATGTGAAGTTTATAGCTGATGGATAGAGAAAAACAAATAGTCCCTGTGTGTGTTTGAAGTTCTTTTCATTATTTAAGGAGCTTTCTTTTGCTATTCAGTTATATAAAGATTAGAAGACAAAGTGGAGTCAACAAAAGAAATGAATCATTTGAATAGCATGATTGCCATTCTGCAATGATCTGAAAAATCCAATATCACCATTTAAGTCAGATTCACTTTTGTCTAGAAAAAGAGACTTGACCTTTTCCAGTGTACCTAAGTAGAAGGTCAGACAGACTAAGAAAATGCTTCAACCTTTATGTTTCTTTTTATTCTTTTAGCCTTCTTTTGTTCCCATCTATTCTGCATCTTTTAACTTTGTTCTGCACTAAAAATCTGTTTATCAGACCATGTCTATATGAAGCCAAAGAAAGTATCTGAAAACAAAAATTCTATTAGTTTAGTTAGCTGAAATCGTATATATTCCCTTTACCCTTACAAGTACTGGCTGAATTTAAATAGGCGTATGTTTAGGGGCACAGCCATTAAAGTTATGGGGGAAATTTTGACATACCACACTTTAGAAGTGTCTTTCCATAATGTATGGCCTCTCAAGCTACAGATTATAGCTTACTAAGCAAGCAGCAAACTTAAATTGTAATATTCTCTATCTTGCTTTCTGTATTTTAGTATATGGCATCAAAGATCATTGGTCCAAGCAGTCATGCTTCATGATAAGTTAGGAATTGTTCACTGAAACTTCATCGCCCCTCAAAAATCCAAACGGTATGTTAACCATTTGGGAAAAAAATGAAGGCAAAAGAGCTGTCATTTTAGGGTTAATTTCATCATCTTAATTTGGTTTATAGTAAGAGGCCTACCAGGGGGAAAAGTACACAATTTAGAATTTCACATCTCTAGGTTCTAATCCCAGGAGAAGATAACTAGCAGTTACATATTTGGCTTTAACTAAAGTATCTTGTGAATCCTAACCTTATGCCATTGAGCCAGAGTTTCTCTATTATGGACAACCGGCTATTGTTGGAGGGGAAGAAGAGATTGTTAGAGCAGATTCTTCTTTCCTCTTGTGAAATAAATCAATAATGTAATTTTTGAAACATCAAATACTTTTGCAAAGAAATGATCTGGTGATGCGCCCAAAAATCTCTGGCTGTGGCAATGTTGACACATCTCTAGGATTTGACTACATCAAAGAGTTGTCTTAATACCTGTCAACACATCGTGTTTCTGCATCTCAGTTTTCATATATTGCAAGAAAACTATCAACATTTGCTTCGTTACATAGTACATTTGAAGGAGGAATGAGAAGAAAAAGTAAAACTGTGTTGGAGGTCATACTTCCTTCTTTGGTTTTAGCTGACACACCCATTCTCACATTCCTTGGAACTCCTCCTACTTTTAAGCTCCAGGACAATGTAGGTTAATTTCTCTCTGAATACCTTCTTGATCTCATTTGGTAGTTTCTCTTTTTTACTCTCTGGTAAACCATGAGCATCTTTGAAGAGTCAATCATCAGCCTCTGTTTTTCTCTAGCCACACTCACTCCTTTGGGAGAGGTGAGACCATAGCCGCAAATCCAGCTGACCTCCCTACAATCCAGTCCTATATCTTCATCTCCAGGTCTTCAGTCTTTTTTGAGCACTGAAGTCCTATGACATTTTCTTTCTTTTTTTTTTTAGATTTTATTTATTTATTTGACTGAGAGAGAGAGAGATCACAAGTAGGCGGGCAGAGAGGGAGGAGGGAAGCAAGCTTCCTGCTGAGCAGAGAGCCCGATGCGGAACTCGATCCCAGGACCCTGAGATCATGATCCGAGACAAAGGCAGAGGCTTAATCCACTGAGCCACCCAGATACCCCCCTATGACATTTTCTTTCTTTTTTTAAAAATTAAAATAGATTTATTTATTTACTTACTTACTCATTTATTTGAAATAGAATGAGAGAGAGAGAAAGAGAGAGAAGGAGCAAGGGAGAAGGAGCAGAGGGTAAGGGAGAAGAAGAGAAGCAGACTCCCTGCTGAATGAAAAGCCCAATTCGGGGCTCCTCCCAGGACCCTGAGATCATGACCTAAGCAGATACCAAGAATTGGCTGCTTAACCAACTGAGCCACCCAGGTGCCCCGCCATTTTCTTCTTGTAAATGTCCATGGTACTTATTGTCCGTATTTCTCTCTCAGTTATTCAAAATTGTTCTTATCTGCAAAATGGGGATAACTACAGCACCTATTGCATAGAGTTAGGTGCTTGATAAATGTTTGCTGTAATAACTATTAAAAGCTCTAGCTCCCAGAGTGCCCAGTGCAGAGTTCCACATATGGCAAATACTCAGAGAAAGTGTCCTTGAAACATACCTATGCACATTACAATACTAAGGTCCTAACTATCTTCTTCAAAATATTAACCAGTCCTCAGATCCTTATCATTCTTTACTCCAAATGTTATGCTCTATCTGAACATCATTTCGTTCAGTCCCTTCATCTAGCAAGCCTTTTTTCCATCATTTCTCACTGTCCTAATCTGCTTTGCATATGCCATTCCCCTTACTGAGTACATACTACTGTCCCTCACTTCTTACCTTCCTTAGGCCTTAAATTAGACTTCGCTTCCTCTAAAAAGTTTCATTATTCCCCAAGTCTAGGTTCGATCCCCTCTCTAGGCACACCCATAGAATCCATCACTGTAAAGTGGATTACAATAGCCTGTTTATCTGTTTCTATTTCCCACTAGGTGATAAGTTCTCTGGGGTCAGAGACCTTTTCGGTTTTATTTAGTATTATAATCCCATTGTCTGGCCCAGGATCTGATACATATCAATTGCTTTAAAAAATGAGCAAATGTTGTTTTTGTAATATCTTGACAACACAAACATACACACACAGTTGCCTCTTGTGAATTGCCCTTGAAATTCATTTAAATCTTATTCTGCAATGGGAAACTCTGACATAGAAGCACATACTATATACTTCCCCAGGTAGAACATTTACTCATCCAAAGTAGATATAGAAATAAAATCTATAGGGTCTTCACAGACTCCTATAGCCCGAAATAGCTGTAGCCATTACCAACCTCTACGTATCTCATCCCGCCAAGGTGCCTGAGTTTCTCCAGTTCAAGGCATTGCCAATCTCAAACCATAGGACCATCCTCAGAGACAACAATCAAAAGGGAGTGACAAGGAGAGGAAGAGGAGTCAAGCTAAATCCTTTCACTTGTCATAAGATTTTCTGTAGCCAGGATTGGTCAATAGCTTGGCACTTAATAGAGCCTTGTATTCCCTGATATCTTCCTGGGATATAAGTTAAATAATGACTAAGAGAAGGTGCCAGCTTCTGAATCACCAAAAGATACAATTATCAGCAAAGTTGGTGCTTTGGGAGAAATAGATCCAACTGCACCCAATTCTTTTGCGCCTGCCATCTTTTTTTTCCTATAAAAATAACCTAATAAATTTGCTGTTCTTCCAGGAGCTGACCTACCTTGCCAGGGAATTGACATCTTATAGCCTGAAAGCCTGACTGTGAAACACTTCAGAAAATTGAAGGTAAGTAACCAACACATTTCCGTTTTCTGGAGTTTGGGGTTCTAATAAAATCAGAAATTACTAGGAAAAGAAGTCAACAGCATTTTTCATGTTTAAATTTGTTAGGGAGTTTCAGTATCAAGGAATGAATGTGTCACGCAGCAGATGAGCCTCTAGGATGAATTTGATTAATTCTCTGCAATAGCAAAATTGCATAATCAGATGGTGCTGCTTAAGGCCTTCTCTTGCTTTGTTGTTGAATAACCTAAATTGTGTAACCTCTAGTGGATTTCTACTTTGTCAAGTATCAAAGATCATCCCTACAGATAAAAAGAGAAGATTGTCTTTTGGGTTGCATGTGAGCTCAGTAGGAAGGGTAAAAACTGAATGTATGTACTTTATTAAATTTAGCTCCTTCATGATAGGAATATGCTAGAATCAGTGAGATTTCAAATATGGTGACCACAATAATGAGAGGAAGGGAGCTCTATCAAATAAAGAGGATTTGGGTTCCAGTCTTAACTACTAGCTTCCTGTGTGACCTTAGTCAAGTCTTTTGCTCCCATTGGGCCTCAGTTTCTGCTTCTGTACAGTGAGAGAGAGTAGATACTCTCATTGATGATCTCTAGGTTCTTTCTACCTCATGAAGCCCAGTAAGTCAGTTAAATGTCTCAAGTGATAGCATTCAGGGCTCAGGTTAACTGGACAGTCCTCTCAATTCTGCAATTAACTTTGTGCTTGGCTGCCTTACACCAAATATCTGTATGATGTCACCTTTTCACTGACCCTCTGGGTGTTTGAATGCCAGGAATATGTTGAATTTGTGGATCTAAACCACACCGGCTAATATCAGTCGAGTGAAGGGCTAACTTTTTGCTTAAAGAATACAGTTGGTCCATAAACAATGTAGGGATTGGGGTGCTGACCCCTTGCACAGTTGAAAATCTTTATACAACTTTTTACTTCCCCAAACTTAGACTACATATAGACTACTGCTGACCAGAAGCCTTACCAGTAACATGAATAGCCAATTAACAGATGTTTTATGTATGTATTATATACTATATTCTTACAATAAAGTAGTTAGAGAAAAGAGAAGGTTATTAAGAAAGTCATAAGGAGGGGCGCCTGGGTGGCTCAGTGGGTTAAAGCCTCTGCCTTCAGCTCAGGTCATGATCCCAGGCTCCTGGGATTGAGCCCCACATGGCCTGCTTCCTCCTCTCTCTGCCTGCCTCTCTGCCTACTTGTGATCTCTGTCTGTCAAATAAATAAATAAAATCTTAAAAAAATAAATAAAATATTTAAAAAGAGAAAGTCATAAGGAGGAGAAAATACATTTATAGCACTGTACAGTATTTATCAGGAAAAAAAATCCACATATAAGTGGATATATAGTTCAAACCCATGTTTACAAGTTGACTGCATACATTTCCTAGAACAACTTGTACCATTTATTTATACTGGAATCTGGTCTACATTTCATATTTGGCAGCAAGTTGGCACTGATAAGTGCCTGTTTATACTCATATTCTGTCACCCTTCAAATTACAGAATAACTAAATTGACTTTTACTATCTATAAACAGTGTCGTCCTGACTGAAACCGTATTAGAACCTAAAGAAATAAATTTTAAAAGAGGTTGCTTTTCTCTGAAAATCTTTTTATTATTTCCTTTTTTTCACCCAACATGGAAATGTGGCTTAAGCTGTATGTCAGTTAGGCTCTCTCTGGGAAGCAGATGATGAAACAGAGGAGTGCAAAAGTTTATTGGAAGTAATGCCTCTGAAGGGTAAAAGGAGAAGTAAGCAGAAGTGTGTAGAGAAAAACTTTAGACTATGATGCTACTGTGAAAGGAAAAGGGATGGGAAGTGGGATTAGACAAGAGAGAGTCAGACTGAGGCTCAGATCTCACAAAACCTCCCGAGCAAAAACTTGTATTGAAAGAGTCTCATGATGGAGAGGCATGGCCAGGCCCTGATACCTGTACATGTGCTCAGTCACTGGAGGATGACCATAAAGAACATGGCAGGATCTGAAGGCAGAGGCTGTCAGATAAACACATTCCTTCCAGCTGAATGACAAATTCTTGAAGGGAAATGCAGGCAGCATACCTTCCTAACTGCCAGAAATGCCATTTTTCATTATATTCCAATTTTGGCCTATAATAATCTGCTTACTATATTAAGCCTAAACTTTTGTCGAATTTCAAAGAGAATAAAATACTTAGGATTAAGTCTTACCAAAGTGCAAAATGTACATTCTGAAAACTACAAAGTATTGTTGAAAGAGATTAAAGAAGACCTAAAGAAATGTAAGCCTATCTCTTGTTGATGGATTGGGAGATTTAGTATTGTTACAATTACAATATTCCTCAAATTGGTCTATAGATTCAAGGCAATACCTGTCCAAATTCCAACTGTCTCTGTGGTTCTTTTTGCAAAAATAGATGCGCTGATCTTAAAATTCCTATGGAAACACAACAGATCCTGAACAACCAAAATAATCTTGAAAAAGAATAAAGTTGGAGGATTCACACTTCTGATTTCAAAATTACGACAAAGCTACAATCCTCAAAACAATCTGCTACTGGCAGGGGTGCCTGGGTGACCCAGTGGGCTAAGTGGCTGACTCTAGATTTCAGCTCTGGTCATGATCTCAGGGTCATGAGACTGAGCCCTGTGTTGGGCTATGTGCTAGGCGTGGAGCCTGCTTAAGATTCTCTCTATCCCTGGTCTTCTGCTCCCCTCAAAAGCAGTTTGGTACTGATCCCTGGTCTTCTGCTCCCCTCAAAAGCAATCTGGTACTGGCATAATGATAGACCTAAATAGATCAATGGAATAGAGCTTCAAATCCAGAAATAAACTCATTCATCTATGGTCAGTTGATTTTCGACAAGGGTATCAAAACTATTTAACGGTAGGAAAATAGTGTTTTCAACAAATGATGCTTGGACAACTGGTATCCTTAAACAAAAGAATGAATTTGGATGCCTACCTTATACCATATTCAAAATTAAAAAGTGCTTCAAAGGTCACAATCAGGAAAATAAAAATTTAACCCATGGAATGGGAGAAAATATTTGCAATATATCTGACAAAGGTCTAATATCCAGAATAGATAAAGAATTCTTTGGACTCAATAGTAAAAAGACAAGCAACCCCATTAAAAGTGTGCAAAAGATTTGTCTAGGCATTTTTCCATTTTTCCTGGCCAGTAAGCACATGAAGAGGTGCTCAGTTCTTCATTGGTGCAGCAGTCATCAGGTAAATGTGAACAAAACCACAAGAAGATACCATTTCACAACCACTAGGATGGTTATAAAAATATGTATTTTTTAAGATGGAAAAGAACAGGTGTTGGCGAGGATGTGGAAAAATTGGAGTCCTCATGCATTACTGGGAGGAATGTTAAATGGTGGAGCCACTATGCAAAAGTTTCCAGATCTGCAAAAAATTCAAGAGTTGCCACATGACTCAGCAATTTCACTCCTAGTATTATATCCAAGAAAACTGCACACATGTGTTCACACAAGAACTTGAACACTGAATGTTCACAACAATCTTATTCTTAATAGCCCTCAAGTGGAAATAACCAAAATGTTTATGAACTGATGAATGGATAAACAAAATGGGCTATATCCAAGCAGTGGAATAGCCATACACTAGAATGTTCTGATACATGCTACAGCATGGAAAAACCTTGAAAATGTTATGTTAAGTGCAAGAAGCCAGACATATTGTATGATTCCATGTGTATGAAATGTCCCGAATCGACAAACCCATAGACACAGAAAGCAGTTGCCAAAGGATGGGGCAAAAAAAGGAATAGAAAATGACTTCTGTGTTACTGGGCTTCTTTTGGGGGTGATGAAATATTCTGAAATGAAGGAACATACTAATGAATATACAAATTCGTAATTTACCAAAAACCACTGAGTTGTACACTTTAAAGATGAACATTATAGTATGTGAATATTATCTGAATAATACAGTTAAAACAAATAAACAAACAAGTAGTGCACAGAGGAGGACCTGGCTATAAGGACAAACTAAGATTTTAACAACAGAGAACTTGTCCCAGACAAATTATATCCAATAAGGAGCCCAGGACAATATGAGCTAGAAAGTGTCATGGAACCGAAGTAAGGCACTGAGTTAAACCAGTAGATTTCATTAATCTGTTCAAAATAACCTTACCTAGTACATCTTGTGTTCCAAGCCTATTTTAGGGTCTGGGACTATGGGCAGGGACAAAATATGGTCTCTGTTTTCAAGGACGTGACTGTTTAGAAACAGACAAGAAAACAGGCTATCTCCATATAACATGATAAGTGCTATGAGAATCACAAACAGGCTACATGGGAATTCAGAGAAGCAGCCCCTGGCCTACTGACAGTCAGCAGAAGCTTTCTGGAGGATATTTAATATGAATTGAGTTTTGAAAAAGTGAGGATTTAGCTAAATTAAGGTGATCACCTAGTGGTTGGGGGAAGATGACAATGGCAGCATTACAGCAAAACAGAATAGCGTATGCTCAAAAACTCAAGAGTGCATGAAATAAAGAATAGTACATGCGTGGAACTTCAAGGGTTTCAAGGTGAAGGGTGTGTGTGAATAAGTGTCAAGAGCTAGGGCTTGGGGGTGCTTGCTCATGAAGAACCCTGTGTACTACTTGAAAAGGTATGAGCCAAAAGTCTCTCTCTCGAGACAGGATTCCTTGAAGAACTTCCCAGTGGAAAAGTCCAAAAGACTAAAAATTGCTGTTAGATTTCTTCCCGTTAGGCACATAACTTTCACAAACATCTGTCTGCCTATTTTCTCTAGTTTCTTATTTCCTTGGGGTACCAGACAGCTTGATTTCTCAGACACAGTGACTCCGTTTAATATGGAGGCGAAGGCAAATGTCAATTTATGGAGTGTCACAGTAACAGTAGATACACCGAGACTGGAATTCTCCAAGACAGCCACAGCTCCTGACCTCTGCCAGGAGCATCTCTCCTGATGCCAGGAAAAAAACAAAACAAAACAAAACAAAACAGGTCTGTCTTAGTTCTTGTGTCTCTTCATGCACCCAGAATAATGCTGCTTTCTTGCCAGGCATTTCCCTGATGCCTGCTGTGGTCTCCTATCCCCTCTTCTCATTTATTCAAGAGACCACAGCAGCAAATCTACTAGCACTTAGATTTTGAAATCAGGCTTTGTGTTCTTTCATTCCAGGTTAGAGATGGTGGCAGAAAACTGAGAAGAGAGTCGGCTAAGATGGAGCCAATCTTAGGGAAATAAACAGCACTGGGCATTGTCTAATTAAGAACACTGGGGGACAAATGGGAGGACAATTAGGCTGCATGTGCAACACAGCCTCTACAGTGTTAAAACTGGTCCATTTTTTTCCTAAAGTGAAGAGCGGGGATTTGGTACTTAAGATACCCTGCGCATCTTTCCTACCTCAGAGGCGGAACAGGGCTTGTCTCTGCTTTCAGCCTCCCTGCTTGCTGCATGCTTGACCGGTTACCGGGACTGACTGACGATGATTGCAACTCTGTCGCCCTGGAACACTTTTTCATTTAACTTCCAGGAAGTGGCCTTTTCTGCCTCTCCTCCTCCAACCTGTAAATACTGAGGGCCTCAGGGGTTGGCACTAGTCCCCCTGGTCTTCTCTGACACCTACTCCCTAGGTGTGTTCATCTAATTACATGGCTTTGATATTGTCTGTTAACTAATGACTTCCAAAGATTATGTCTGTAGATTTGATCTTTGCTCCACGTTCCAGTCTTGTACATCCAATGGCCTCTTTGCATGTCTACTAGACAGCCCAAACTTTCTTTTTGAAGCATAATTAAAATACAGTGTTATATTGGTTTTAGGTGTATCACAATATAGTGAGTCACCAATTCTATACACTCCTCAGTGCTCGGCAAGAGAAGTGTCCTCTTCTTCCCATCCTCCCTCTGACCCCACTCCCACCCCCTGGCCATCACCAGTTTGTTCTGTGTATCAGAGTCTGGGGGTTTGGTTTTGTTTTTCTCATTTTTGTTTGCTCATTTATTTTGTTTCTTCAATTCCACATATGAGGAAAATCATATGGTATTTGTCTTTCTCTCATTTATTCCACTTAGGTTGATACCCTCTAGGTCCACCCATGTTGTTGCAAATGGCAAGATTTCATTCTAGACAGCAAAAGTGTTCTTATGTCCCAAACAAAACTTGTGATTTATATCCTGCCCCAAATCCTACTTCTCTAATCCCTCCCAACTCAGTGAATAGTATCTCCACCTGCCCAATGGCTCAAACTAAAAACTTTGGATTCCCCTCTTTCCCTTTCTTATCTGTTATTGCTATTGATTCTACCTCCATAACAGATGCTGAATCCATCCACTGTTGTCCATCTCCACCGTTCTTACTGTAACGATGCTCCCGTCATCTCTCGTCTGGACTAGCTAATCTTCTGTTTCTACTCTTCCTCCCACAATCCACTCTCCACATGGCAGCAGACTTTATTTTTTAAGATGCACATCAGATGATGTTACTCACCTGCTTAAAATCCTCCAATAGTATCAGCCTATTTAGAGCAAAATTTAAACTCCTTTCCATCCTCCACTAGGCCCTGTGTGACCTGACCACTCTTTACCTCTCTCCGAAGCTGGCATCCCCCTCTTTTTGCTCTTTATACGATACTCATACTGGACATTTTGTTCCTATAAAACACCAAACTCATCCCTGATTTAGGACTTTGGATTTCGCTGTTCCCTTTGCCTAGAAGATTCTTCCCCTTTCATAGGTCTGTTTCTGTAAATAAAGTTTTATTGTAACACAGCAATGCCCATTCATTTACTATCGACTCTGGCTGCTTCTGTGATACAATGGCGGGGTTGAGTATTTGCAGCCGACACCACGTGACCCACAAGCCCTTTGAGGAAAAGGTTGCCAAATCCAATAGCTGTCTCCTTATTTGGGTTTGTGTGCTAGTGTCACCCCCTCAGAGAGACATGCCCTCTCTCCCTCTCCAGTTACCCGTTCATATTAGCCTCTCAATTTCTTCACGGCACTTCTTGGAAATTCTTATTTGTTTGATTGGTTATTGCCTGTTAACCCCCATTAGATTGTAACTTTCTCTGTCAGGTTCCAGGTGGGTCAGTCCTAGCACTGTATCTGGCACACCATCGGTCCTCCATAAATATATGTTGGATAAATTAATTCATGAATTTAGGTGGGACGTCAAGGTGCTTACAAAATGATGATTCCGGTCAGGACTCCATATACATATAGCCCTAGTTTATTTCGATCGAGTTTATGAGCAAATGTGTGGTCAGGAAAAGAAAAGCCTCTTAAAACATACGTGCAGGAGCATCAAAAGATGGATGGAGACTCACGGTGCGGTAAAACCAGCCTCAAATTAATCTATAATTAACTAATTGGATCTTGTAGAGCAACATTTTAATATCTGTTTTGGAGCAATAGTTAAAGGAATCAAGTAGAAAGTTCCCCAAATTGCTTAGCTACTCCCTCTGTCTGTCTGGAAAAGGATGTTAATATTACCTTGTTGAATTCATTTTGATCAGCAGATGGAAGGAAGTGGGAGGGGTAAATGTGGGTGTTGAAAAATGACCCTTTTAATAGATTCCCAAGCTTGGCTTCATTTATGTCATCTCTGCACTTTTTTGGGCAATTATTTTTGCTGCTGTCTTTCTTCGGAATGATGCACATTCTTGAGCACCCTCCCACCCACCTCCCAAAGCCCTCGTTCTCCTGCGCATTGCTGCCGCTTCGCGACTTGGCTTTGAGCTCCCTCTGCTGGCACTGGGAAGGCTGCTCAGTTGGTTTCTTTCGGAGTCGATACTGGAAGCCAGAGTGTGCAGGGCGAAAATAACCAGATTAAAGGGGCAACCTTTTCTCCCTTTCAGTTCAAGAAAACTAAATGTGTCTTGATTCATACATTTTAGCGAGATCGGCAGCTGTGGCATGTAGCACGCACAGCCTGAATGACTGACTTTATCAAAATCCACACTAACCAAGTTTTCTCTATTCATCTGGAGCAGTGTGATCACCTTTACTCTTTCTTCCTAAATATTGGATCCGTACAGGGTTCTCTTGATGTCTGGATTGAACATGATGAGCTGTATACACATGTGTTTTTAAAGCAACACAAAGGTATGTGATATATATGTTAGTATGTCTACCTCTCTCAGCTCTTTTCTTTTAGACTCCTTTGGACATGGGTTGAGAGTCCTGACAATTACTATATTCAACATGACTGATGGCTTGATCTTTTTTTCCCTAATAACTGGATGTTCAGTAGAAAACACTGATTGAGGAATGATTTTCCAGAAGAACTTAGGTGGCCCTGATTTGAAGGGAAGGATGAAAGTTACAGGTTCCCCCACATATAAATTTAATAGCCATTGGCACTCTATTGTCTGTCCTGAACTGGCTGTATGACCTCGGGAAAGGAGTCTAACTTTTATGGATTTGTTTCATTAAGTACAGAATGTAGAAATTGTATGAGGCCACCTCTAATGATTTGATGATTTGGTGTTAACTGATATATTAGCCACAAAACAGCCTTTCCCAATGAAAACTGTCTGGTAAAGATTCATCTGAACATTTAAACCCTTTTACATTTTACAACTTGGATGTTTCCTGTTTTGGCATTTGAAAGGAATAGGCAAACAATAACTTTCATGGAAAAACTACACATCATGAACATCTGTTCCATTTATGTACATTTCATTGGCTTGTGAACAGTCTCCAGGAGGCTGAAAATAGCTTAGATGTGGAACCAAAGTGGACAAGAAAGAGAAATGAGAAAAGGAATCTTTCCTTCTGGAAACTTGCCAGTGAGTGGAAGCAGCTGGCTATTGGAAACTTTCCCCAAAGTTCCCCATCCAGCAGGATGACATATTACTAATAAGATTAAAGTGTCTTCCTAGGAAGCAGCCAACCTTAAATGCAATCAGTGTAAAATAAGTTATCAACTTGGAAGTTATAACAGGTTCTACAAATCTATTGAAATAGGAAGGATGATGTAATGACAAGTACCAGTTGGAGAGCAATTATCTCAGAATCTAAAAAAAGGGTAACTGGAGCAGGCCCTTGTCAGTGTCTCTAGCTATGTCCAGGGAGATAGTACCTTGACTGCTTAACATCTGATCTGGAGGCACTTGGGGTGGAGGGAGCGCTCGTTCAGCATCACTGTTTATGACCTCTCTGCATCCTATTTCAACTAGGACATCATCCTCACCAAGCCACCTTCAGATCGCGTGATCTCCCTTCCAGAAGGAGACTGGGTTCATTTGGCCTACAGGGATATTTCAGATTCCTTGCAACTTGTATTTATCATTCTCAATTAATCGATTTTGTGTGATTTATCAATAAGTCCGATGAGGATTTTAGGTAACATGAACTAGATCATTCCTTCATGATGATCATTTTCCATTCCAGGAAAAAATGCTCCAGAGTGAAACATTAGACCCTAGTGACCTACATGAATGGTGTAGCATCCTTCAATGTCCACCCCGTTTCCAATTCCCAAATCTCTCACTCTCAAAGACTCCTATGATCATCAACATTGACTGTATAAGACCACAACCTGGACTCTGTATTTTCCAAGAAACATTCCATCTCTTAAGTCTCAGATGTGAACACAGTCTGAGAGTTACCTTTTATACAGCTCTCTCACTCCCTTTACTACTGCTCTTCACCGTCACTAAAAGACTTCCTTCCCATGCCTCCTTCATCCGCTTCGAGTTTAGCAAGGCATCAGAGTCTCACTTTCTTTCCAGCGCTGCCTGGAGCCCATGGCCAATGGCATGACCTTCTGGTTCTTCAGTCCTCTAAACAACCTCCTAACCCTGTTTTAGTTCTCTCCTGTGTTTAGCTAAGATTTATTGAAGGCTAAGTGTCCGGCAATTTACATCAATTCCCCATCTAATTTTACCCACAATGAAGGAGTCACTATTATCGCCCCGTTGTAAAGATGAGGAACTGAAGCTTCTGAGAGGATAAACAGATTGTCCAAGCTAACACACTTGGGTAAGCAGCCGAGCCAGGACTCCAAGCCACGCTTGTGACGAAGACCTTTACTCTTAACCACAACACAATACTGCCCCCTGCTGCTGTATCTGCCCTGCGCATTCTTAGCACACAACCTGCCTTCCCCATTTTTAGAACCAGAGGGTTGGTGAAGAAAACCTCATAAAGTGGTACAGATGAATGCCTGTCCAAATCCCCGATGTCTTACCTCATTGGAGTCTTTCATAGCGCATATCAGCCCTTTTACTTATTATGAGTTTATCCCTGTTTCTCCAATTCTTTGTCTCTCAAGTTTTCTACCCAATTCCCAACTCCCTCACTCTCAGATTCTTGTATCATCAATATTGGCTCCACTGGAGTGAAATCCTTCATCTTCCCAGTATTCCACTTGCAGAGTTCTCTCAGTATCATCCATTCATCTTCCCTGTTGTATGAGCAGGGGTGTCTCTTTCCCTCTTTACCTGTGCCCACCTGCTGTTTCTTCCTGAAACTGGCTCCTCTGTATGTTTTCTCTCAGTACTTGATTTTCTTATTTCTTTCTACTACCTTCTTACCTTCAGTGTATAAGTATGTTGAAATGCCTTCTAATCCCAAAGAAAAGTCACTCAGCTGGTGCTGTGTCCAGCCTCACTGCCCAAGTTACTTTCTCCCTTCTTCCCTTCTCAGCAAATCTTCTGTAAGAGTCGCCTACTTTGCATATTTATCTATCTCTCCTTCTTTCCTGAAATTAAGCCTCCAACACCCCACTTAAGCTTTCTCCATTTGCCTTCATAATGTCCTACATATGGATACTACCCATCCTTTTTTATTATTCAAGCTTAATTGACATTCTATGCTATATTAATTTCAGTTGTACAAAATATTGATTTGGCAATTCTCTATAGTGGCTACCATCTATCTTCACTTTGCCTGGCCAATGCTAGGTCATTTGGTTTTTATCTCTTTTTTTAAAACTCCTATATCCCTTAGTTTACATGACACCAGATTCTCCTGGTTGTTTCCCCTTATTTCTGTTCATATCACAGAACAGATGAGGTCTTTTTTCCTCATCTCTTCTTGGCCTGTCTGCCCCTTAATATTACTTTCCCCAAAGACTTTAACCTTGGTTCTCTTTCCTTTACTTCTCCTCACTTAAGAAAGTACAAAAAAGGAGAGACCATCAACTTCCATAATTTTAATTTTCATCTATGTGCTATTTTCAATTGATGACACCCTCTTTCTTTAATCAAAAAACAGAATCTAGCAGATGCAAAATTATTTATTTTCCCTCCCTCCCCCTGCAAAATCTGAAACCACAACTTATCCAATCTAAATACAGAATAAGACATTTCCACTTATACATGCCACAGGTTCTCAAAGTCAATGTGTCCTGAACTCAAAGTCTTTCCACCAAACCAGCTTTTCCTACTCATAATTTCACTCAACAAATATCAATTCCATCCCTGTCCATTCACTAACTACTGCAATTAAAACATAACAGGTAACCTCTTGCTCACACAAACTTACATTCTAGTGTGTGCTGGAGTGGGTTGGGGAGAGGCAGGTAATAAACAAACAAGCATATTATGTCAGATGTTAAGTGTCAAGAAGAAAAATAAAGCCAGGTAAGGGCACAGGGAGAACTGAATGAAGGGGTATTTTGTAAAGGATGGTCTAGAAAAGTTTCACTATTAAGGAAAGCAGGAGCCTAAATAAAGAGCAACTGTGAGCCATGTGAACATCTGAGAGAAGAGTGATCCAGGCAACTAGAAAAGCAAATGCAAAGGCCAGGAGGTAGGACTGTATTTGGCAAAGAGTACAGTTGTTCCTGGGACAGAGTAAGTGAGGGGGAGAGTTGTATGAGGTGGGATCAGAGAGTTAGTGAAGGTCAGATCATAGCAAAACAATTGAATTTTGCTCCGAGTGGGATGGGAAGCTGCTGCAGGTTTTTAAAAGAAGAGTACCCATCAATAACATACTTTTCTTGACTTATAAAATTTTTAAAATATACAGTAAAAGGAATGATACAATAATTATCTATATATCCATTACCTAGAATCAACAAATATTAACATTATGCTATATTTACTTCATATATACTTTATTTGTTGAAGTATTTTAAAGTATAGATATCATGACCTTTTATCGCAAAATACTTCAGTTGTACATCTCTTTAAAAAAATAAAACGTTTTCCCAGATAATCACTATATGTATTACCATACCTACCCAAACTAGCAATTCTAATCCCCAGTTGATAATCATATTCGCCTAGCTGTCCCCATAATTTCCTTTATAGTGGTTTTGTTTAAACCAGAATTAAGTAAAGGACCATGCATTGCATTTGATTGTTAGGCTGCTTACATAAATTTTCATATACAACAGACTTCCAACCCCATCCTTTTTTCCTGTGGCATTAATTTATTGAAGAATAAGACCCAGCTATCCTGAAGAGCTCTGTCTGCTTGTTTTCTTGTGTCATTTAACTCATTCCTTCATCACCTGTATTTTTGTAAACTGGAAATGAGAATAATGGCTCAGTTAGATTGGCGTATATTTAAATGAACTACTCTGGATGATTTGTTGGAGAATATATTCTGGAGTAACAGTAGAGACAAAAATATAGTCAAGAGCCCATTGTAATAGTCCAGGTAAGAGATGATGATGGCTTGGAATAGCATGAAAGCAGTGAGGCTGGTGAGAAATGGTCATATCCTGTATGTGTTTTGAAGGTAAAACAAACAAAATTTAATTGCCAGATGGGATGTGGGGAATGAGAGAAGTCAAGGATGAGTTCACGCTTTGAGGCTGAGTAACTTGAAGATGGTTGCCATTTACTGAGACAAAGTAGACTGAAGCAGGAACAGATGTGGAGGTAAGATAAAGAATTGATATTTGGACATGGTACCACTTACTGAGTTACCTTGATATCTTGACACTATTCTCAACCCCCCTATTTAATCATCAATATTTTCTGATTTTACCCACCAAGCACAACAAATTTGTTCTCTCCTGTTCATCTCTATTGCTACTGCCATTGCTCAAGTCCTCATCTTTCTACTGGATTATTACTGTAATCTCCAAACTCGCTCTCTCTCCAGTCTGTCATCCACAGGTCACCTGAGTGGTCTTTCTGCAAAGGAAAACCCAGCTCATGTCACTCTCCATATTGAAACACCTTAATGATGCCCCTTTGAATTAAAGCTTGAGGTCTAGGTGCCTCAATGTAATCCATAAGTCTCTCCATGATCTGGCCCTAGATTCATACGTTGTTACTCCTTCACCGCCCCCACCCCCCACAATCATACTCTATGATCTGCCCACAGTGAACTCTAGTATTTCTTTGTTCTAAAGTAGGCTCCACACCCAGCATGGAGCCCAACACAGAGCTTGAACTCACAACCCTGAGATCAAGACCTGAGCTGGGAGCAAGAGTTGGATGCCTAACCAACTGAGTCACCCAGGAGCCCTGAACTCTAGTATTTCATCAGACCACGATGCCTTATATCTCTGGACCTCTGTATCCACTCTTCTTTCTACCATGAATGTCCTTCCTCTCTCAAAGGCATGGGCAATCTTATTCAAATATGAATCTTCAGAATTTAGCACATGTGATGACTGACTAGGAGGTAGTCAGTTACTGCTGACTGTTGAACTAATGTACCCTTGAAAAACACACAAGTTACTTTTAACTTTTATATCACAGTTCACAAGGCTACACATTACCATTTCTCAGCCCGCATCACCCCAAACAAATCATAGAAATTTCTAAATTCTGATCAATGTCATCTATACTGATTTAAACATAATCACTCTATGCTAGGCACTATAAAGTTGAAGCTTTAATATCTCTTTGAATTTTCTTTGACTTGTCATTTTGGATCAATTTTTAAAAGTCCTACTCTTTGAATTTAAAGAAATTAAAATTAGGAGTAGTAGACAGGAAGCACTTTACAGAGTAAAGTTATAAGGTGTCATTTTGTTATTATAATAGTATTTGCCTTCAAATGAAAAAATCTATCAAAAGCAGAGTGTGAAAATTAATGATTGATTTTTTTATTTGTCTTCAGGGCCAATTTGCCACAAACAGAACAGACTTAATGATTCATGTCTCTGATTCATGTGGACTCTCAGCTTGTGGATCCTGTCTTTAATTTAGCACTAAACGTGTTACATTTCATTTTCTCTTGGTCAGTACTCACTTGGCCTTGGATTGCTAAATGAAGGCCTATTCACCTTCCAGGAAGCCAATTACCCAGAGAAGGAGCACTTAGTTGATGTTCATCAGAATGAGTTATTTTATTCCCCCTTCATTGCTAGAAAACTTTGGAAAGTTGAAGGACTTGTTTTCCTGGCACCTAGAAGAACACCAAGACTGTGTCTGGTTCTTTGGTTATCAGAGAAACGTCTAGAAATTTAGGATCAGATTTTCCTTGTGAACAACTGGGGCAGGAAAGATAGAGAACAGAAAATTTCTCAACTGTTTCTACTTCCCCTATTCCTATATTTCCAGTTCCATACCCCGAAGAAAAAGGTTTCTCTTTCAAAGATTGATGACTGTTCTTTCACTCTTCTCTAGCATGTGCCCATTTCAATAACTTCCTGACCTAGAACACAGTAAGCCAGTCATTCTGAAGGTAAAATTGACTACTGCTTGAGGACTTCTTAAATAATAAATACTATCCAGATGTGATAATTCCCAGATGCATGGTCTCATTCTTCAACAAATCAGAAGAGCTCCACACACTGGTCAGATTTATCTCAATTTTACCACTGTGAGTGTTGTTAAATAAAAGAGCACTTACTGATCTAAAGATCAGGAACTCAGGTTCTAGTCCAATTCTCTTACTGATTGCTGGTTTATTGCACGGGAGTTTTTTTTTTTTTTTCCTCCCCTTGGATCTCACGTTTCCTAACTGTTCAATGAAGTAAGGAGAATGAGCTTTAAATGCCATTCCACATGCTAAGGTTCTCTACTCTTTTTCTAGTATGGATGTATCCTAGCCCCTCTTTGCTCAATTCCAAACTCCAGTCCAGTGAGCTCTCCCTAGTAAGACAGAGACAGGGATCTGTTAGAATAATTACCTGTGGCCTCTCAATCCTCAGAAAGAAAGTAGGAGTTATTAAAAGGAATAACTATTTCCAAAGTTAATTATACTTCTTTTCTCTATCAAATAGAATGGGTGCTTTCTCTCTCTATTATCTATCTGAAAAACATAATAATACATAAAGCCCAGATGCTTCACTTAACTGATCCCTGAAGGCATCAATAAGGAAAATTAACCTCTCTAGTATGCAGTGCCTATCAGAGTGCTGAACTCAAAAGTAGGCCCCAAATCAGTGTTTTTTAAGAGCACTTGGGGAAATACTCTTATTCCCATGCATTGACTTCAGTATTTCAACATGAAAATTATACTTTCACAATAAACAAAACCACATGTAATAAAGCATTTCAGCACAAAACAAGTTTCTCGTTGAGATAGAGTATTTATGTTTTTGGGTTTTTTAAAGATTTTTTTAATTTATTTTGAGAGAGGATGAGAGAGCATGAGTGGAGGCAGAAGTAGAGGGAGAGAGAGAACCTCAAGCAGACCCCTGAGATAATGACCTGAGCTGAAATCAAGAGTCAGATGCTTAACCAACTAAGCTACCCAGACACCCCTAGAATATTTATGTTTTGCATATATTTTCCAGAAATCATTGGAAACTTTAAGACTGCTTTTATATCATGTAATCAGGTCAAAAGGCATTTTCCTGCTGTGTTTGGAATGTAAGAAAATAATCTAAAGAACCAGAAAGAAAGTAGGCTATTTCTACACCAAACGGTTGACCTCCAGTCAGAATGTGTGTGACCTTAGGTCAATTGGTTGCATTTAGTTATTCTGAAAATAGCCTATTAACAGTTATTGACTGAATCCAACTGCTGGCTTGCAAATCATCTTGCTTTTTGATGAGATTCAACCTCCTTGCTCTTCTTTCACATGGTTTAATTGTATTCAAAGAGGTGCTTATTGTTCCTCTCCCCACTACAAAACCTGTACATAAACATTTAGAGATGTGCTTGGCATGTAATAGGTGCTCAATAAATGATTGAACTATAAACCAGAGTTATCAGTTGGCCTAGTCCTTAAGGTCAGATAAATATCTATATCCAGTTGTGATGACTGCCTATTATATTCTTAAAGATTCTTAAGCCATTCACTATTGCCATTAAGCTAAGACAATTGTAATTAAGTTAACTGCTCACCGCCAAACTTGGTTTCAAATTCTCAACTTCTGGAATATCAATGAATTACGGAATTAAAAGGTGTCATGTAAGATAATTGGTTCTCACAGGAAGACTTACCTCATTGCTTCCACAATTAACACAAAAATAGGTATAATGAAGACTAAGTATTTTTGTGAATTTAAGTCATTAACAATGGATTAGGAATAGAATCCAATTTCCTCCTCTATCCATGATATATGGGGCATCGCTATTATCCTTTCAGTAATGAGGATAAGTGTGTTATACTTTGTTTCCTTCCTTGGTAACATCCTGATGACTAAATGGATATTTCAGTAGAGGACCAAGGCAAAATTTGAAGCTAGGAACACATTTAAAGATACTCCTTTCCTAACAAATGGAGGCCTATTTATCTATCACCAGAACCAGCCAAGAATAATACTGACCATACAGCTTTGACAGAGATTTAATATGCGTTCCTTCCTCCCTCCCCACTATGATGTTAGAGTTCAAATTTGGAATCCAGTGGTTGGTTAGTCCCATGTTCCCCATAAACAACCCACATTCCATAGTGTCCCTCTGCTATACTTTGCCTACTCCAATCAACTACTGTAAGTGTTGATTAACTCTATGGCAGCTCTTCACTTCCCCATCCCTACCCCCACTGTTTGGGAACTAAATAACCAGGGTTTGTCCTCTCTATCCAGAGAGGTTAGCCTTAATTCAGTGGATAATGACCCAGAGACCTCTAATCCTAGATTTATGTACTAGCATCTAAGAAACTGTCCCTTCCTTGACAGTGGTAGATGGTGTTCTGAAGTGCTGTGAACCAGTGACTTACTGCCATGAGCTGTAATTGTCATTCAGTAGCCTTTAAATTACAATGGCATGTATTGCATGGAGCACTGGGTGTTATATGTAATCAATGGATCTTGGAACACTACATCAAAAACTAATGATGTATTGTATGGAGACTGACATAACACAATTAAAAAAACACTCCAGGGATGCTCAGTGGGTTAAAGCCTCTGCCTTCGGCTCAGGTCATGATCCCAGGGTCCTGGGATCGAGTACTGCATCGGGCTCTCTGCTTGTCGGGGAGCCTGCTCCCTCCTCTCTCTCTGCCTGCCTCTCTGCCTACTTGTGATCTCCATCTGTCAAATAAATAAATAAAATCTTAAAAAAATAAATTAAAAAATTAAAAAACACTCCAATGGGAATTCAGATTGAAATGCAAATATGAAAAGAATTTTAAAGGCAAAATCAGCTCTTCAGAAAAATTCTTTCATTTCTTCAAGAAAATTTTATGTTAATGTATTATTTTATTTCCTTAAAACTCTTTTACCTAAACTAAAAAAAATCTGCTCTAGAAAATTCCAAGTCTTTCACTCTAAAGTCCTGATAAGTTACATCAAAACATGAAAAACAGGTGCATTACCTAGATAAGTTTATCCAGTTTTTATATCATTCTTGCTTTCAATTATTCTAAAGATAGCACAGCCAGAAAAATGATGAACTTTTCATTTTGAATGGCATTCAGCAACTGGCTTGATATTTCATAATGAAGCAAAGGTCTGAAAAATATATTCCAAAGAGTAAATGGCTAGCCAATGCTTTATTTGGGATGTATTTCATCTTCATAAATGTTTTTGGGAATGGCCCTCTGATGGGAAAGGGAACTTTAAAATATGGGGGAAAGTAAGCTGCAATTAACAAACATCTAAGTCCACAATTATCAAATGCATCTGAGAGTAAGAATGTGTGTATTAAATATATGAATTTTCTTATTCTGTAAGCTGAGTCAGAGTGGTACAATGGGAAAATCAACTAGGAAGCAAAAAACTGGGTCCTTGTCTGGATTTTGCCACCCACTAGATATATAGCCAAGAGCAAGTGCCATACTTATCCCACTGAACTATTGTAGGAACCCAATGAGATATGGAACCAAACATGAAAAGGCTTCATGAACTGTGAAATGCTATATAAATGAAGAGTTACACCTAAGACTTTTGCAAACTAGGGTGGGGGGAGGGGGTAGGAGGGTGATGGGTATTAAGGAGGGCATGAGTTGTGATGTGCACTGGGTGTTATACATAACTAATGAATCATTGAACATTACATCGAAAGCTAATGATGTACTGTACAGTGGCTAACTGAACGTAATTTTGAAAAAAGACTTTTACAAACTAAGTACTATGCACACAAAGACTTAGCAATCTCCTATGATCTTTCTGCCTTACCAATGGCAGAACAAGTTGGAGATAAAGGGAGTCCTGAGACACTTCTTTAACTGTTTCCATTTTTATGAGGTTCCACTTACATTAAAAATTAAGAAATGCCAAAATAGATTTCTAAGAATTGAGGTGCTTTAAAAATTTATAACACATACATCTGTATGTATAATCTCTTGTGGAAAGCCTACATTTGAGGCCATTTGTGAATTTCAGACCTTGGCCAAACTGTCTAGATCCCAGCTAGTAATAGGACCTGCCAATGAATTTATATTAAGCATGCCTGGTGCTTTTATATTGATTACTTTCTCAGTGTACGTTTCAGAATAGGAGAAATAGAAATCAGACTGAAATTTTCCTTTTTGCCACTGAATAAATAGACCATGCACATATTCCAAGTTTGTGACAGGGATGAGAACTGTAGGGGTAAATGAAAAAATAGAGAGCATTCAGGGTGTCTAAGCAAATATCAAACTACTGTCTTGTTTCCCTTACTGTGATTCTGCAGAAAAGAGAAAGGAAGGAGAAAAGAAAGAAAGGAAAGGAAAGGAGAAAAGAAAAAAAGAAAAGAAAAGTTTCATCCTAGAAACCACCCCAAGGGAACCCAACTCTGTCTGGAGAGGCTAAATAAATCACATTGAGAATTTTGATTCAGTCTTAGAGTGGTATCACATTCACAGAAATAGAACTCAGCAACCAAACTCATTTCAAAAAGTAATTTGGAATTTTACTCAAATATTTAAAAAAGCATTAAAATGGCTATAATTCATAACTAGCCCCCCAACACCTTTAAAAGTTCCTGTCCTCTCTGTTTCTCCCATGACCTTCAGCTTCTACAAGCACTCTCAACTCTTTAAGAAACCATGGCCTTGTGATGCCTGGGTGGTGCAGCTGGTTGAGCATCTGGCTCTTGGTTTCAGCTCAGGTCATGATCTCAGGGTTGTGAGACAGAGCCCCAAGTAGGGCTCCACGTTCAGTGTGGAGTCTGCTTGAGTTTCTCTGTCCCTCTCCCTCCCCACCTCAAAATGGATAAATAAATCTTAAAAAAAAAAAAAGAAACAATAGCCTGATGAATTCTTCTTGTTTTTTCTTCCCCTTTGCTAAATCCATCTGCTATTTGTCTTTAGCTTGCAAGGTAAAATATATGACAGAGTCAAACTGGAATTTCAAACAAATGACTATTGATATATGTGTGCTCCACAAAATATTTGAGACAAATGTAGGCTAAAATAGCATTTGCTGTTTATATGACATTCAAATTTAATTAGATGTCCTGTATTTTTGTTTGCTATACCTAACAACCCTGGTCTGTACCCCATAATGGCCAGCAGTGCTATGTTCCCCCTCACTGGCCTCACTGTACCAAGAAATGTCCAGAGAATATGGTGGCAGAGAATAATATGTCCCCTGGTTTGCTCTTGATCACAGTGGGGGCAAAAAGCACAAAACCTCTTGGGCAGCATAATTCCTCTCTCACTCTGTTTTTTATTTTCACCTCAAAGAATCCTCATGGAAAATTTCTGATGAATAAAATTTTCCACCTTATTCTATATCATTGGTGCTAAAATTATAAAGGTTACAGCAAATCCCCAAAGGGACCTGCAAGAGAATGCAGGCCAAGGAAAAAATCCAGTTTGTCCAAATATGAACACCATCTAGATAGGTAGTGATATGTAGGAATTATCATTACATTTTTAGGTGTAATAATAGTCCTGTGATTATATTTTAGGAGAGGAATCCTTATTTTTCAGGGAGACATACTCAAGTAGTTATGGATAAAATGGTTCAGTATCTAGGATTTGCCTTAAGATAACCCAGTAGAGGGTGGCTCAGTCATTTCAGCATCTGACTCTTGGTTTTGGCTCAGATCATGATATCAGGGTCGTGAGATCAATCCCTGCATTGGGCTCTAGGCTGGGCATGGAGCCTGCTTGGGATTCGCTGTCTTACTCTGCCCCTGCTCATGCTCTCTCTCACTTAAAAAAAGGGGGAGGGGAATGCTGATTTCATGAAAGAGTTTCTTTCTTAAAAAAAAAAAAGAACATAATATGAGCAATTATATACAACAGCAAATTTGACAATCTGGAAGAAATGGATGCATTCCTAGAGAGATATAAACTACCGAAACTGAACCAGGAAGAAAATGAAAACCTGAACAGACCCATAACCAGTAAGGAGAGTAAAGCCATCATCAAAAATCTCCCAACAAACAAGAGCTCAGGGCCAGATGGCTTCTCAGGCGAATTCTACCAAACATTTAAAGAATTAATACCTATTCTCCTGAAACTGTTCCAAAAAATAGAAATGGAAGGAAAACTCCCAAACTCATTTTATGAGGCCACCATTACCTTGATCCCCAAACCAGACAAAGACCCCATCAAGAAGGAGAATTACAGACCAATATCCTTGATGAACAAGGATGCAAAAATTCTCACCAAAATCCTAGCCAATAGGATCCAACAGTACATTAAAAGGATTATTCACCACGACCAAGTGGGATTTATTCCTGGGCAGCAAGGTTGGTTCCACATCCGCAAACCAATCAATGTGATACAATACATTAATAAAAGAAAGAATAAGGACCATATGATACTCTCAATAGATGCTGAAAAAGCATTTGACAAAGTACAGCATCCTTTCCTGATCAAAACTCCTCACAGTGTTGGGATAGAGGGTACATACCTCAATATCATCAAAGCAATCTATGAAAAACCCACAGTGAATGTCATTCTCAATGGGGAAAAACTGAGAGCTTTTCCTCTAAGGTCAAGAACACGGCAGGGATGTCCCCTATCACCACTGCTATGCAACACAGTATTAGAAGCCCTAGCCTCAGCAATTAGACAACAAAAAGAAAGAAAATGCATACATATCTGCAAGGAAGAAGTCAAACTCTCACTCTCTGCAGATGATATGATACTTTATGTGGAAAACCTAAAAGACTCCACTCCAAACCTGCTAGAACTCATAGGGGAATTCAGTAAGGTGTCAGGATATAAAATTAATGCACAGAAATCAGTTGCATTTCTATACACCAACATCAAGACAGAAGAAAGTGAAATTAAGGAGTTGATCCCATTTAAAACTGCACCCAAAACCGTAAGATACCTAAGAATTAACCTAACCAAAGAGGCCAAGAATCTGTATTCAGAAAACTATAAAGTACTCATAGAAGAAATTGAGGAAGGCACAAAGAAATGGGAAAATGTTCCATGCTCATGGATTGGAAGAACAAATATTGTGAAAATGTCTATGCTACCTAAAGCAATCTACACATTTAATGCAATCCCTATCAAAATACCATCAATTTTTCTCAAAGAAATGGAACACACAGTCCTAAAATTTATATGGAACCAGAAAAGACCCCAAATAGCCAGAGAAATGTTGAAAAAGAAAACCAAAGTTGGTGGCATCACAATTCCAGACTTCAAGCTCTATTACAAAACTGTCATCATCAAGACAGTATGGTACAGGCACAAAAAGAGACATGTAGATCAGTGGAACAGAATAGACAGCCCAGAAATGAACCCTCAACTCTATGGTCAGCTAATCTTGGACAAAGCAGGAAATAATGTCCAGTGGAAAAAAAGACAGACTCTTCAACAAATGGTGTTGGGAAAACTGGACAGCCACATGCAGAAAAATGAAACTGGACCATTTCCTTATACCACACACAAAAATAGACTCAAAATGGATGAAAGAGTTAAATGTGAGATAGGAATCCATCAAAATCCTTGAGGAGAACACAGGCAGCAACCTCTTCAACCTCAGCTGCAGAAACTTCTTCCTAGAAACATCACCAAAGGCAAGGGAAGCAAGAGCAAAAATGAACTATTTGGACTTCATCAAGATCAAAATCTTTTCCACAGCAAAGGAAACAGTCAACAAAACCAAAAGACAGCTGACAGAATGGGAGAAGATATTCACAAATGACATATTAGATAAAGGGCTAGTATCCAAAATCTATAAAGAACTTACCAAACGTGGGGCGTCTGGGTGGCTTAGTGGGTTAAAGCCTCTGCCATTGGCTCAGGTCATGATCCCAGGGTCCTGGGATCAAGCCCTGCATCAGGCTCTCTGCTCAGCAGGGAGCCTGCTTCCTCTTCTCTCTCTGCCTGCCTCTCTGCCTACTTGTGATCTCTGTCTGTCAAAAGGATAAATAAAACCTTTTAAAAAATTCTATAAAAAGAAAGAACTTACCAAACTCAACACCCAAAGAACAAATAATCCAATCAAGAAATGGGCAGAAGACATGAACAGACATTTCTGCAAGGAAGACATCCAAATGGCCAAAAGACACATGAAAAAGTGCTCAACATCCCTCGGCATCAGGGAAATAGAAATCAAAACCACAGTGAAATACCACCTCACACCAGTTAGAATGGCTAAAATTAACAAGTCAGGAAATGACAGAGGTTGGTGAGGATGTGGAGAAAGGGGACCTCTCCTCCACTGTTGGTGGGAATGCAAGCTGGTGCAGCCACTCCGGAAAACAAGATGGAGGTTCCTCAAAAAGTTGTACCCTATGACCCAGGAATTGCACTACTGGGTATTTATCCTAAAGGTACAAATATAGGGATCTGAAGGGGCACTTGCACCCCAATGTTTATAGCAGCAATGTCCACAATAGCCAAACTATGGAAAGAACCTAGATGTCCATCAACAGATGAATGGATAAAGGTGATGTGGTACACACACACACACACACACACACACACACACACACACAATGGAATACTATGCAGCCATCAAAAAACCACAAACTCGTGCCATTTGCAATGATGTGGATGGAACTAGAGGGTATTTTGCTAAGCAAAATAAGTCAATCAGAGAAAGACAACGATCATATGATCTCTTTGATATGAGGAATTTGAGAGGCAGGGCAGGGGTTAAGGGGGTAGGGAGGGAAAAAAATGAAACAAGATGGGCTCAGGAGGGAGACAAACCATAAGGGACTCTTAATACCATGAAACAAAGTAAGGGTTGGTGGGGGGTGGGGAGGGGAGGGATAGGGTGGCTAGGTTATGGACACTGGGGAGAGTATGTGCTATGGTGTGTGTTGTGAAATGTGTGAGACTGATGATTCACAAACCTGTACCCCTGAAACAAATAATGCATTATATGTTAATTTAAAAAAAGATAATCCAGTAGAGTGGAAGAATGATTATATGGGGGTTTATTATATTATTTTGTTTACTTAAGGATATGCTTGAATTAGCATACGCTTTGTAAAATTAAGTCTGTGTATCACCTGTATGGGATTTTCCTTTGAAGAGGATGCCGGAAACAAATCTACCATCATTCCGGTACACTGGCAAAAAGATGCTGCCTTAGCGAAAACAGTGGCTGATCTAAAACTAATCAGGGCCCAAATCAGCACCTCTGATTTGGTCATTCCAGTTGAACAGGGCTCTAATTTATTTATACTTGAACCTTTGAAATAAACTCTGCAGTAGCCAGGTAGAGGCCTGTATAAAGAAATGCCACCCCCCACCCCCAGCGCTCACATATAGAAAGTAAGGTTTGGATGAAATGCTTGGTGGGTAGAACTTGATAATGCCAGAGCCCCTGGACACTACTGCATTTCTCTCAAGGTGTCTGTGTGGTGCTGTGTAGAAACACTTTCTCATCAAACGTGGTATTGGGCTGGAGTCCTAAATTACATTGCTGCCACCTTAGTCCTCTATTTTTAGGACGGAAAATCTTTTTGCCATGATGAACATCCAAGGGGAAAAGCCAAATCCTGACAGCCACAGAGACAGTTGTTCTGGGTATAAATGTAACCAGAAGTGTTACATGAGCTGCATACAGAAACCTCTCTCCTCAACTGCATAGGCGAACTTTATTTTATCTGGCTGTAGCCCTCTCTCCTCAGTGTGCTTAGCCACCATCCTGCTGTCCATACAGATTTGGCAGATTTTACAAAATGAAAGAAGCACCAACTGAAGGAGGAAAAATTCATCAAACTGAGGTCCCGTGAACCAGGATTTTTTTCCCCCATTACATATGGAATTTTATAAAAAAAAAAAAAGCAAATAAACTCAAAATGCTGTTGTGTAACGACATAGTACTAGTGGGTGGAATTGGTTTCCATTCAATTCATTGACTATTTATTTGAAAAATAAATATTTTTTGAAAAACACCTACATGCGAGGCACTGGTTCTGGAAATTTTTTGAAGTGAGCCTTATATGCATAAGAAGAAGATAGTCAGTGGTGACTTACTCATGACCAAGCATCTTCTACAGATTGTGTGAAAAGTAAGGGTCCTTGGGTATTACACCTGGAGTAGCTGAGTGTCCCCTGACTGGGATGGACACGGAAGCCTTGTTAGCAACCCGGTTACATCTGTCAGATTCTTAGCAAACTTGCCTTTGTTTATGGCTTCACAATGTCAAAACTGCTGTCTGAACATTGAAATGTTGATACATTTGACTACTGGATCTATCAACCAGGTATTCTATCTGGAAGGCACACACTGTGATGATGAGAGCCAAGGCCTTGGAGCTCAACATCTGGGCTGGAATTCCTGTTCCACCAACTCACTAGATGCTTGACCTCTGAAGCTGTTACTTAACCTTGATGAATCTCAGTTCCTCCTCAGCACGTGAGGGATAATAACGCAGATGCCTTGAGACTATTGGGAGGGGCAGATGCCGTGAGACAGTTGGGAGAGACTAAATGTTCTTACAAATGTTTCTTCTGCTTAGCATTCCTTTCTTTATCTCTTCTCTTACTAACAGCTGTACACTGCTTCACGTCGTGGGTTAAATGTTTTTACCTTCAAAAGTAAAAATAAAAGGGACGCCTGGGAGGCCCACTGGTTGGGCACCTGCTTTCAGCTCAGGTCATGATCCTGGGGTCCTGGGACTGAGCCCTGTGGTGGGCTCCCCCATTCAGTGGGGAGTCTGCTTCTGCCTCTGCACCTCCTTCCACTCATGCTCTCTCTCTCAAGTAAATAAATAAATACTCTTTTTAAAAAAGTAAAAAAAATGACTCTGAGCACTCATTTTGTCACCATGAGAACCCCTTTCTCTCCACCCCAGGGTCACTCATACTGGCATATTCTCTATCCCCATTTCTGATAACTCCCACTTTGCCTCTTGCAAATCTGCCACCATGACACTGAAAATGTTACCACTGCCACCAGAACTTGCTTTAGAAAGGCCTGCTGAACCTTTGGCCATCATGGCAAAGACTATAATTCAGTGCTCAGAAATTCCAAAAGACTTGGCATCCTGACTACCACCAAAATGTCAGCATTGCTACTACCAACAAGTTTTCCAGAGGCCAACCCCAGTTCTTCTTCTTTTTTAAAAAAGATTTTATTTAGAGGCGCCTGGGTGGCTCAGTGGGTTAAAGCCTCCGCCGTCGGCTCAGATCACGATCCCAGGGTTCGGGGATCGAGCCCCGCATCAGGCTCTCTGCTCCGCGGGGAGCCTGCTTCCTCCTCTCTCTCTGCCTGCCTCTCTGCCTGCTTGTGATCTCTGTCTGTCGAGTAAATAAATAAAAAATCTTTTATTTTTTTTAAAGATTTTATTTATTTATTTGACAGAGATCACAAGTAGGCAGAGAGGCCGGGGGGGGGGGGGGGGGGAGCAGGCTCCCGGTGGAGCAGAGAGCCTGATGCGGGGCTCGATCCCAGGACCTTGGGATCATGACCTGAGCCGACGGCAGAGGCTTTAACCCACTGAGCCACCCAGGCGCCCCAACCCCAGTAGAAGAAGAGTAGAAAAAGAAAGTATCTCCCTGTAGTCATGATCAGCTTCGCTGTTTGACACCTTCACCCACTCTCAAATGGCCCTTAATCCAAAAGAACACCTACAGTGCATGGGAGGCCAGGCCAGGAGCACTTTTCAGTCTCCTAACATACTGTGTTGTAAACATATTCTCCCCTCAAAGGGGAGTGTAGGCTCAAATCCAGGCTAAGTCTGGATCACCAGTCAATATTCCATACTCTCCCATGATGAATTAGCCCTTAAGGGACTGCTAGTCTTTTTCCCTGCCCACTGATCTCACCTGGGACCATCTCATCTCAAGCATCAATGATGCCCTAATAACATTTAGTCTCAAAAGGGGGAGGGCACCTGGGTGGCTCAGTGGGTTGAGCCTCTGCCTTCAGCTGGGGTTGTGATCTCGAGGTCCTGGGATCAAGTCCCGAGTTGGGCTCTCCGCTCGGAGGGGAGCCTGCTCCCCCCACCTCTCTCTGCCTGCCTCTCTGCCTGCTTGTGATCTCTCTCTCTGTTGAATAAATAAAATCTTAAAAAAAGGGGGGGAAAATATTGGGGTTTCCATCCTTCTTTTATTCTTTGACTGTGGTAAGATATATGTAAGACAAAATTTTACCATTTTAACCAGTTTAGTGGCATTGAGTACATTCACACAGTTGTGCCACCATCACCACTATCCATCTCCTCCACTTTTTCATCTTCCCAAACTGAAACTCTGTACCTCCTATAAGTGGAATCATATAACATTTGTCTTGTGACTTGTGTCTTATAACATTTGTCTTTGTGTCTCGCTTCTTTCACTCAGCAGTATGTCTTTAAGGTTCATCTCTGTTGTAGCATGTGTCAGAATTCCCTTCCTTTTTAAGGCTGAATAATATTCCATTGTATGGATATTTTTATTTGTCCATTCATCTATCAATGTATATTTGGATTACTCCTACTTTTGGCCACTACAAACAATGATTCTGTGAACATGGATGTACAATTATCTGCTTCAGTCCTTACTTGTAATTCTTTTGGGTACATACCCAGAAGGGGAATTCCTGGATCGTATGATAATTCTATTTTTAATTGTTTGAGGTCCATCCCTTCTTTGCCTGGGGTTTTCTTGCTCCCAGTGTAAATTAGCCTATACTTTCCCTAGCTATTTCACCTTTAGAACTTAGTTGAAGGGATACTTTTCTCCAGAAGACTTCTCTTGCCATTACCCCAGCCATGTTATGTACTCCTCCTTTGTATGTTCCTGTGAATGCTCAGAATGCCTCTATTTTGTTATTTACCAGATTGCACTGCAAAATCGCTTACTTTCCTGTCTTCTCCTCCAAAAGGAGCTCCACTATGAGCTCTGTCAGGACAAAGATTTTCCCTGTTTAGCACTGAATTCTCAGCATCTAGCATTTCGCCCAGCACACAGTGGGTCCTCAAGGAAGGACAGGCCCTTCTCCAAACCCCAAACATTCATTTGGTTTGCTTTTATACCCGCCCCCTCACAATGCATTTATCTGGTTGTTTCATCCAACTGTTTCCTGGAAGTGTTCCCTTTAAGAGATTTCTGCAATATTAATATCTTTCCTACCCTCACATCCTTCCTAGAATGTCAAGAAACATCTTCAGACAATTTGTCCCAATCTTTAAAGGCTATGTCTAGACGTTTCCAAAAACTGATCAATTTATGACCTACTTAGTCAAAGGCAAATTTGGTCATGTTAATGCAATATATTTTGAGTTTCTAATATCAAAAATCATAATACACTCGATTTTAATGAGATCCCAAATTTATCTCCTCTGCCTCTCGAGCTGTTAGCCTCACAGGTACAAGGTTAGGTTTGTCTTATTGCCTAATGAAAATGAAAGTTGACAGTTTTATCCATATTAATCACATTAATGAGAAATTCTGGAACAAGCAGTAACAAGGCAACCTATTCTCTACATTGTATTGGCATAACAGGCCCAAGGGGCCTTGCCTATTCACTCTGTGCTTCCCCTGCAGTATATAATTAAGAAACCAGCATCAGAAGAGGAATGGGATGACTCTGCATCATTCCTAAGCTAAAGTGCAAAATTCTAGGTGAGTTTCTTTACTAGGCAATTTTTGGGGGGGAAACAACAGTCATATTTTTTCAGTCAGCTCACAGAGACATAGCTTCTCTCCCACACAGCTCCAGAGGGAAATGTAAATGTAAATTTATTAGAGCCATGAAGCCCCCCACCATTGAAGTAGGAGTCATAAGACTCTGAAGTCACCAGAAACCACAGAGTAGGGCACAGAGCTTCTCTAACTTTCCTATCCAAGTTTCCCCACAGAGGGGCAGACTTTGATATACTGCTTTTAGATCACGTATTTTATCTTCTAAATGCATGAAAATCTTGCGTTCTATTCAATAACATTTTCATATTTGTTTTTAAATGTTTAAAGTTTCTTTCTTCCAAATCTTCACGTATAACTGGGAATAATAATACTCTGAGCCCACTAGTAATAGCTAATATTTAATGTGCTCACTATGTGCCAGGCATTGTTTTAAGAACTTTACCTAGATTAAGTCATATGTAAAACAACCCATTTTGCAGATGATAAATTAAGACACAGAGACGTTAAGCGAGTTGCCTGAGGTCACAAAAGTCAGAGATGGTGGAGGTGGGTTGAGGTACCACCTCCACCATTTCTCTTTTCATGGTTTCATGTATTTTCAAGGCGTAGGTATTCCAGTTGGAGACACACTGTGTAACAGAAAGAGAAATGTACTAAGTAAAAGTCAGCAAGCTGAATATCACTACAGCCTTTCTCTAAGATCTTTTTCAGTATTAATTTCCACTTCTGGAAATGAAGGCAAGTGAGACCTCGAAGGCTTTTCCAGCCCTAATCTGTCTTATCACTTCAGAGCTTCTAAAATTGCTTACTAATGATGGGAACTGGAAATGAAGTCTCCACTTATGGTTTCACCATTATTCCTTCAATCTTCAAAGAAGATACCTGATGGTGTTCAGTGCTCTTACAATAATGATAAAAATCAGGATCTTTTCTTAAACATGACGCATGGTGGTCAGTAAACATTTTCTATAAAGATAGTAAATATTTTAGACTTTTTGATTGTCACAACCCAATTCTGCCACTATAGACAAAAGCAGCTAAAATGATATATAAAGGAATGGGCATGACTATGAATCAATAAACCTTTAGAAAAACATATGTTAGGCCAGATTTAACCCAAGTGGGCTGCAGGTTGTGGATCCCTGCTATAGACAAAGAACGATGCAAAACTGGGTCTTGCTCTCAGCCAGTTTAGGTAAGTCAAGTAAGTCATTGTGATATCCCATATGTTGTCAAGCATAGTGTTAAACAGTAGAGTTGCTATGGTGATTTTTTAAAAAGATTTTTTTATTTATTTGAGGGAGAGAGAAAGAGAGAGCATAGAGGGAGAGGGAGAAGCAGACTCCCCACTGAGCAGAGAGCCCAGTGTGGGACACGATCCCAGGACCTGAGCTGAAGGCAGACACTTAACAAACTGAGTCACCCAGGCATCCCTGCTATGGTGATTTATTTCAAAATATTCTGGTATAAAGAGGCTGATGCAGGCAACTAGGTAAGGTAGCATTAAATCTATAACTACAGGCAGTTAGCTATCAGTAAAGTTTCTGATCAGGAATCCATACTCCAGGACTGCTTAGTGAGCTTTTACCATTTGAAAGACCTTTTATCAGGCCTCTACAGTCCAAAGTGGGCCAGAGTGAGTGCTTTCCATAGTGTTATCTAAATCTATACCAGAGACTGCTAATTGGCATAAAAGGTACTAGAAACATATCATTGACAAAATGAATGTTGTTCAAAATATGTGATTGAATAGAAGGACCCTCAGGTCCACTCATCCTTGAACAAAGTCCAATAACCAATGAAGAGTAACATCCTAAGTCCTCAACCAATTCCATTTGGTCCAGAGTCCTGCTATAAAAGGAGGACTAGGCGTTGGCTGATGCACCTGATCTGACTAGATGTTGGTTGTTCCCTGCCGTCAAACTATCACTGTGCTGGCCTTGAGAAACCTGTTTAGACGAGGCATTTAACAGAGTGTCTGATGGTTCAGTCAGAAGAGAGAACTGACACTGGTAATTTTGAGTGTGGAAAATTATATGAAATAGTATTAGTTAGGTAAGTGGCAGTTAACTATTAAAAGGGAAAAAGAGAATTCCAGGGTGTACAGAGGTAACAAATGCTGAGGGAAACACGAATGAGAGAGGAACGTGGACCCTTCGAGGCAGAGCCCCTGCAAGGCTGAGTTTCAGATTTCTGAGGGGCAGCAGTGGCTGTCACAGAGCCGTGCTGCATTTCTCTGGTAATGAAGAAACTCTGGGGGTGGAGCTCTTGCTGGGGACCCTGAGAGCTGCAGCCACTGTGGTGACAAACTTGCCAGCTGCTGTGGAGGTAAGGAAATTTGCCGGAGTGTGTGCCCTGCTGAACCATGAAGGTTGAGGGGCCTCTCCATCAACCGGTGTGCTTGCTGCCTGCCGCGAGGCCAACGGTACATTGGAAGAAGAAGGAGTCACTTCTGGCTCCTGCCTGGTAGTCTCCATCACCCCACTCTGTTGGTAGAGCTTAACGGGGGGCAAAGGAGAACTGCAGTCAGAAGGGTCAAACTCCAGTGTCACGAAGTAGGCAAAGAAGCACAGGTTTGGCGCTGAGACGCAGTGCGTCACTAGCTGGCACAGCGCCCAAGGACACGGGGGGATTTCACCAAATCCTCCGAACAGGTGGCAGGACTAATTGGCCCTTACTAATTTATGCTTGCATACACCTGAGACTTGCTTTCTTTGTAATGTGCCGCCAGGTAGGAGGGTCATAGGACCAGCAATGTTTCCCAGAACAACCTAACAGTGGTTGAACTACCAAACTGCTTATATGGGTTTGGAGTACCTTGGCTCAGATCTCAGCAACTGCTTACAACTTCCATGAATTTGGGCAGGATATTTAACCCCTCTGAACCTCAGTGTTCACATGTGTGCAGTGAAGTCTACAAGTCTACAAGTCATACAAGTCTAATGTGAAAATTAAGTGATTTAAGTTCCTGGTATATAGTAAGCACTCAATGAACGGTGGCTGCCATTACTAAATAAACATATTCTTACTGAGTTCAAACTATGCTCAAGGCATTGATTCTAAGGTGGTAGAATAGCTAAAACAGTGTTGAAAAAATAAAGTTGGATGCATTACAGGGCCTGGTTACAAGACATACTGAGAAGTTAAAATAATCAAGATAGTGGTATTGGTGAAAGAACAGGTACCAACCCAGGGAAGAGAATACAGAGTCCAGTAATAGGTCCACACACATGTATTCATCTAATTTGTGACAAAAGGTGCAAAGCCATCTCAGTGGTGAAAGAACAGTCTTTTCAACAAATGGTGTTGGAACAAATGGACATCCATAAGTAAGTTAATAAATAAATAAAATGTAGACATAGACTTTATATCTTTGATAAAATTTGAGTCAAAATGCATTTTAGAGTTAAATGTAAAACATGAAACTATAATAAAACCTGTAACTGCAAAGAGAAAATCTCTGTGATTTTGGTAATGACATTTTAGATAGAACACCAAGAAGAATAATCCATTAAAAACTAGATTTTCTTCAAATCTAAAAATTTCAAACTAAATTCAAAAATCAAAAGGAAAGACTTTTGCTCTCCAGGGACACAAGACTGGTTCAATAATTAAAACCAGGGGTGCCTGGCTGGCTCAGTCGGTAGAGCAGGCAACTCTTGATCTTGGGGTTATAGGTTCGAGTCCCACATTGGCTGGAGCGATTACTTAAAAACAGAATCTTGGATGCCTGGGTGGCTCAGTTGGTTAAGCGACTGCCGTCGGCTCGGGTCATGATCCCAAGGGGATCGAGTCCCGCACTGGGCTCCCAGCTCCATGGGGAGTCTGCTTCTCTCTCTGACCTTCTCCCCTCTCATGCTCTCTCTCACTCTCTCTCTCTCAAATAAATAAATAAAATCTTTTAAAAATAAAAAAGATAAAATCTTTAAAAAATCAATGTAATTTATCATTTTAATAGGCTAAAGAAAAAAATTGCATGACCATGTTAATTATAGCAAAAAAAATCATTTGATAAAAGTCAAAACCCATTATTTAAAAAGGCATTTAGCAATAAGCCAAGCAGGGTACCTGGGTGGCTCAGTGGGTTAAGCCTCTGCCTTCAGCACAGATCATGATCTCGATCCTGGGATTGAGGCCCACATCAGGCTCTCGGCTCTGAGGTGGGGAGCCTGCTTCTCCCTCTCTCTCTGCCTGCCTCCCTGCCTACTTGTGATCTCTCTGTCAAATAAATAAAATCTTTAAAAGAAAAGAAATAAGTCAAGCAGAGAGAGTCATGTATCATATGGTTTCACTTACTTGTGGAGCATAAGGAATAACACGGAGGACACTGGGAGATGGAGAGAAGTGAGTTGGGGAAAATCGGAGGGGGAGACGAACCATGAGAGACTGTGGACTCTCAGAAACAAACTGAGAGTTTTGGAGGGGAGATGGTGGGGGGTTGGGTGATCCTGGTGGTGGGTATTAAGGAGGGCGTGTATTGCATGGAGCACTGGGTGTGGTGCATAAACAATGAATCTTGGAACACTGAAAAAAGAGAAAATAAAATTACAATATTAATAAATAAATAAATAATATTAAAAAGCATTTAGAAATAGAGGGCAATTTTCTCAAATTCATAAAGAGAATATAGAAAAACTCAGCACTAACTTTATATTTAGTGATGACAGACTAAAAATACCCCCCTTTAAAACCCTTTTACAATGTTGGTGGGAATGCAAAATGGTGCAGCCACTCTGGAAACCAGTATGGAGGTTCCTCAAAAAGTTAAAAATAAAACTACCTTACCATCCAGCAATTGCACTACTAGGTATTTACCCAAAGGATACAAAAATACTAATTCTAAGGTATGCACGCACCCCAATGTTTACAGCAGCATTACCTGCAAGAGCCAAATTATGGAAAGAGCCTAAATGGCCATCAACGCATGAATGGACAAAGAAAAAGTGGTATATACATACAATGGACTAATACTCAGCCATAAAAAGAATGAAATCTTGCCATTTGCAAGGACGTGAATGGAGCTAGAGAGTATTATGCTAAGTAAAATAAGTCAGTCAGAGAAAGACAAACCTCATAGGATTTCACTCATATGTGGAATTTAAGGAACAAAATAAATAAACATGGGGGTTAGGAAGAGAGAAAAATGAAGAAACAGACTTTCAACTATAGAGAACAAACTGACGGTTACCAGAGGGGAGGTTGG
>ML095541.1:6904-17443 GCA_003697995.1 Taxidea taxus jeffersonii
TAGTGATCCAAAGGGGCACGTGTACCCGAATGTTTATAGCAGCAATGTCCACAATAGCCAAGTTATGGAAAGAACCTAGATATCCATCAACAGATGAATGGATAAAGAAGAAGTGGTATATATATACAATGGAATACTATGCAGCCATCAAAAGAAATGAAATCTTACAATTTTCAACGACATTGCTGGAACTAGAGGGCATTATGCTTAGCGAAATAAGTCAATTGGAGAAAGACAACTATCACATGATCTCCCTGATATGGGGAAGTGGAGATGCAATGGGGGTGGTGGTTAAGGTGGTAGGAAAAGAAAAAAAATGATACAAGATGGGATCGGGAGGGAGACAAACCAAAAGAGACTCTTAATGTCATAAAACAAACTGAGGGGGCTGGGTGGGGAGAGGGGTTGGGAGAGGATGGTGGGGTTACATTATATGTTTAAATAAAAAAGCTTAAAGAAAAAAAAAAGACACCAGTCCCATTGAATCAGGACCCCATCCTTATGACTTCCTTTAACCTTAATTGTATTCTTAAAAGCCCTATTTCCAAATATAGTTACATTGGAGGTTAAGGCTTCAACATATGAACTTTGGTGGAACACAGTTCAATGTTTAACAGCTTCCTAACACATTCTATGAGACCCTGATACAAAGTTGGACAAAAATACCACAAGAAAACTATAGACCTATAGGCCTTATGAATATAGACACAACCTTTCCCTGCCAAAATACTCACGGACCAAATCCAATAGTACATTAAAAGGATCATCTATCAGACCAAGTGGGATTTATCCCAGGATTTCAATGGTGACTCAACATAAGAAAATCAATAATATAATATACCATAATAGAATGAAGGGAAAAAGACCCACATGTATCTCAATAGATGCAAAAATGGCACTTGAAAAAATCCTTTTATGATAAAAGCACTTAGCAAAGTAAGAATAGAAGGGAAATTCCTTCACATGATAAAAGGCATTTATGAAAAACCCATAGTCAACATCATACCCAATGATGAAAGACTGAAAGCTTTTCTTCTAAGATTAGGAACAGGACTAGAATGCCTGCTTTTGCCAGTTCTAGTCAACATTCTGCTGAAAGTCCTAGCCAGAACATTTAGACAAGACAATGAAATAAAAGGTATTCAAATTGGAAAAGAAGAGAAAGTATCTCTATTTGCAGATGACATAATTCTATTTATAGAAAATACCAAAGAATCTACAAAATAACCACCAGAGCTACTAAATTCTGCAAAGTTACAGGGTGCAAGATGCACAAAAATCAGTTGTGATTTTACCTACCAGTAGTGAACAATTTCAAAAGAAATTAAGGTAACAGTTCCACTTATGATAGCATCCAAAAAAATAAAATACCTAGGAATATAATTCAACCAAGGTGGTCAAAAGATTTATATCTTTCCCTGGGGTAATGTACTTCAGAGGCCAAAGAGGTGACCCTCATTTAAAATCTCAGGAAGCAGAGGAAAATATCTCTTCCACCCTCTCCCCAAAGCCTGGATCTCTGTGCCAAATGATCTATTACCAACCTGCAAACCAGAGATTCCAAGGGGCCCCAAAATGTCAGCTATGCCTCCATGTCCTGCTGCTCTGCACTGCAAAAATGTGATGCTACTTTGAAGGACAGAAAAACCACCTTGTATAGATAAAGCAAATAAAGAAGGAAAACACCATGAGTATGTATTTCTGCCCATCCATACCTGTAGGAAAATACTGAACTACCAACTGCAAAATAGGATTATGGACATTTTTTTGTTGTTGTTGCCTTTTTTTTTTTTTTTTTTTTTTTTTTTTTTGGTGGGGCTGGGTATATGCCAAGGGCCTGCTGATTTATTTTAGATTAAATTCATGAAACATTGAAATATGACTCCCAGGCCTGGGCCATAGAAGAAGGAGAGACCTCACCAAATGAGAATGAAAACCTGGAAGAATCTTGCCCCTTCCAGCCCTCCCCTGTGGGCCACCACCCCCTTCAAGATGTCTAAGCAGGCATGAGGAGTGGGTATGGTGAGTCTCATGGGAGGAAGAGCAGCCCAACCTCTCAGGGAGCAGCCCTTGAAAGGCCCGGAGGTGACCAATCTCTGCTTTCCCTGGTGGGGTCAGATGGTCCTCAGGGTCTGAGCTGTGGGAGGTGGGCCCAAGTGGGCTCCCTTACTCTGGTCTCTCACTAGCCTCCCTCTCAAGTACCCTGGCATCAGGGCACCAAGGCATTGCCCTTGCTAGTTCCTCCTCTGGGAGCACCTGTTCCCCACAAAGTCACTGGGGTCACACTTTCATGTTCTCAAAACCCTTCTCACTCCAGTCTTCTCTGAGAAACCACTAAAGTACACTCCATTCAAAACAGTACCTTCCCAGAGTGTGTGTCACATTGGTTGACTGATTTTTCTCCCTGTTTCTGGATCCCATGAAAGGAGACCTCCTTTGCCCTGGAGTTCTCTGGGTGCTCATGGTGCTGGATGAGGAAAGGCTTGAAGGTGGGTCCTCACTTGTGTCTCAGACATTGTGTCACATGGGGATGGTCATGCAGTCCCATCTTTTATGTGGCTTTGGGAAGACCCATGTCACTCTCTACTTTTAGGACCCACTGCACACCCCTATAAGGCCTCTTGGTCCTTCTGTAGACTGGCCTCCATCCCTGCTACTCCAGTGACATTGCTTTGACCACACCCATCTCCTCAGGACTCCTTACCCTCACACCAGCAGTATTTCCTTCCTTTGCTCACCTCACAAATCCTTATTCAGGCTTCAAGGCCAGGTCTAAATATCTCCTGCCTAGAAAGCCTTCCCAGCTTGCTCAGCCAGCTTTCTATCCTGCTGGAAGCTCTCTGAGCACTGGGTGCTCACCTACACAGAGACTCCATAAGCTGAACTGTTGGCCTCTGACTGGCCAGGGGCATCCCTGGGAGCACAGGTTCCTTACCCTGGGCAGGACCTGGCTCAGAGAAAGTGGGCCACCAGTACTCAAGGAGTGAGTGCCTTTGCACAGTGCATCCGTTCCTGGGGTACCTGCTCGTTCCTTGCCCTTCCCCTCCTCTGTCTCTGATTTCCATTTTGTCCATTGCCTCTCCTATTTTCCCAGAGCCAATCTAGTTTATGAAAAACAAGCTGTCATCTTAGTGTTTTTTATACCTCATTCCCCCAACAGCTGCTGTGTTTCCAGATGTTCATTACTGCTGTATTAGCAGAAGTTGTTAATGACACTCAGGCTGACAGAATACAAATTGATTTTCAGAAGTTATGCTGATTGCTTAAGCATGTTTCTTGTACCAGCTAAGCAAAATGGGGGTATGGTGGTAGTGGTGGTAGTGGTGGTGAGGGGGAAGAACCATGCCATGTGGCACATATGGTCTTTAGTCCAAGGGGCTCAGGCCACATGTGAACCAAATGTGACTGGAGAAAGTGGGGATAAGGATGGGTTTCCAGGAAGTTTTAACCAGGCTAAACCCAAAGGGAGATAGTACATAGAAGCAATGTACCATGAGATGCTTTGTGGTTTCTGGATTTTGCTGTGGGCACTGGGGAGTTCAGAAGTTTGGACCCAGCAGTCACACAAGCCTGGTTTAGGATACCAGCATTGCCATTGATCTGGGGTATGTGATTTGGGGGAAATTGTTAACTCCTGAACATCTTTATCTGCAAAATTCAGACAATGTGGGAATGCTAATGATCATCAAACCAGACAGATGCATGCAAAAGTGGAATGACCCCCTTACCAGCTTGGTCAAAATAGGGAGATATGATTACCTCTTAATGAACTACTAGAGTGTTCACCAGCCTTCATTGGTAGGAAAGGCAGAGATTCCCTGAACTATTTAAGAACCTGGAGCTGGTCCTGCTGCCAGACACCAGAGAAGAGAACTAGCTGGAGAATCCAAGCCAGGGTACTACTGTTTCTGTTGCTGCCACATAGTGCCACTATTGCACATAAGCTCTGCACAGCCTGGGGGATGCGGGTCCACTGGTATGATGGAAGCCTTGTTCTAGGTCCCTGAGAAGGCTGAACTGTGCCCCACCCTGGGGCACAGCATTGTGAGGCTCTTTCTTTCCCTCTAAGGAGTTCCTTGGGGTACTTTGCCGGAGATTGTGCAACACAGAAAACTAAAGGTCCTCTTACAGCCTTTCCTGGGACAGAGGTGCTTCATTGATGTCATAATTGGTGAGGGACCATTCTTGTGATTTCCCCAGAAACACCTTGAGGACTTCAAGGTGACTTGTATCTACTACTAGATACAGAAGGAGCTGTCTGGGCTTTTAAATTCCAGTTCATTAGTACCACCTCCCATGTGTCGGTCACCAAGCTCAAGTGATTGGTTCACACTCACCTATCAACTGATATGAGTGAACTCCCTTGTCTTTCCACCCAGGTGAGCCAGCAGGTTATAGGTTATAGGCTGCATCAGAGGCCCTGGCAGGGTGTCTTAGTAACTGGGATATTTATCTATTGACTGTTCTGCAGCCCTGACTCCTGGAAACTGTGCGGATGATGGATGGAGCAGACTATATCTGGACAAGATGGCTATTTCCAATGTGCACAGAGCCTGCCCAGAATGTCCAGATATAAAGGCCTTGGGAGCTGAGCATGCAGGTCTGCTGGCTGGATGCAGTACTCAGAGCACTTGTTTTTTGAGTTCCCAAACAGAGGGTTCCCTGTGACCTGGTGTGGAGAAACTGAAGGTGATGAGGGCAGATCCCTGGCATGGTTCCTGAACTGTTGCTGGGAAGTTAAGATGGTGGTCTTAGAGCTGAAGCCATAGTCAGAACCCTAGACCTGACACAGATGGGCCAGAGGGTCTGGGACAAGTCATCTTCCCTGCTCAGGGGCATGTTTTCCTGAAGACTGATTGTCTGGGAGTGCTGAAATGTTAGAGGGGGAGGCCCTCAAAGATCATTCCTGTCAAAGCTCTTCCTGCCCTTATCACCCTCTGCCACTACCTCAGGGGGAACACCAAGAGCTTGAAGTCATTTGCTTTCTCATGAGGCTGTGATGAAAGAAAGGAATGGAAATAGAGAACTGCACAAAGCTTTAAGGGCTGAACAAACAGGAGGAGGGAGTTTCAATGAGAAAACGTTTGGACCACTGAACGGAGAAGCACCTTGAGGGAACAGGCTCTACAATGACTCTTTCTCATGTGAAGAAGGGTCTGAACCCCTGTTCAGTCCTCAGGAGCACATCCACTGGGCCAAGTAGAGAGTGGAGAGTAGGAATATCAGAGTTTCTATCAAGTTGTATCTTGCCTCACCTTATGGGTGCATTGTTCAGTTCATTCACTCATTCATGCACTGCTGAAAGTCTGTGGTGGACCAGCCTATGACTGGTATGGTGGGAGTGGGGTCTGAGGCTCTACAGCTCACACAGCGATGGGTTTGCAGGTGGCTGGGATCCTAGGGGCAGGGCAGGGTTGAAATTCTGGGTGAAAGGAGCACATGGGAGTGACTGTGTGAAGCTTGGGCACAGGGCACTTGTAATGGTTGTACTGGGCATGGAGGCCAGAAATGTGCTCAGCTAGTTTGGAGCAAGCCTTTTGCTTAGAGAAGGAGGGAGAGAAGACAAGAGGGAGGGAGACAGCCTCTTCCTAGAAACTCTCTGTCCACCTTTTGTCATGCTAACCTTTCCAGTGTCAAGTTAAATGTCTCCTCCTTAGGCAAGTTCTCCTCCCCGTCACCCAGTCCCAGACCAAGCCAGGTCCCTGATTCTAAGTGTCAGCACCACATGCGTTTTAGCACAATTCATGTTAAATGATGATTTGTGTGAATATTTGTTTGTCTTCTGTGATCTGTCAGGGTACATCGCATGGGGTCTTGCCCACAAATGATGAAACAATGCTTACTGAATATTGCACATGCCCCTGGGTGGAGAGTCAGAGTTCTGTCTGTTTGTGAAGATGTTGGCAAGGGATCTAAATTTCCCTCCCAGAGTTGTCACTTGGTGAACCAGTAAGGTCATTGTCCTGGTCTCAGTTTTCTTTGAGAAAACCACAAATTATTGAAGAAAACTATCTCAGAGTTTCCTTCCAGCTCCGAACTGCTGTGCAACACGGAAGAATGATATTTGTAAGAGTAGACAAAGCCTTCTCGGTCTTGGCTGGGCTGCCTCTTCCCTTGTCTTTCTCTTATGTCTGCTTTCCTCTTTCAGTCCCTACAGGACCAGGCTCTTTGCAGGAGGCCCCTCAGCTGGAAAGCACCCATGGTTTTGTGGGAAGATTGTCAGCTTCTGCACCCTCATGGTAAGTTTTCAGTTGAGCTGACTGATGTCAGATTGCTTCCTGATTTGTGCACCCCATTTCCTTCTCACATGGCTGCCCCTGGACCTCCCAGTTCCTCATTCTGGGTGTGATGACTATCTGGGGATGGATGTGGTTGAGAAGGCCAGTGGCTGGGTGATCACACTGCCCACAGACATGCTCCCTAGTCTCCAGGCCATTATGGGAGATTAACGATGTGGTGCTAGAAGTTGTAAAGAGATGTCTTTCTTGATCATGCATCATACACACGACAGATTGTTGGGCTTCCTGAAAACAGAGTAGGTGATCTCCATTGACATTTACATCAGAATGAACCCTCAGCTGATTCTACAGGTTTTTCTATTTGTCTATGTGAAATGCTTGGCCTCATTGCTGCTGGCAGAGCTATCCTTTTCCTGCAGTTATTATCTTGGCAAAGGGCTATCTGGCAGAGATGACCACAGGAAGAAAGGAACATCCCTTCACCATCATATTGCCCACACCTAGTCAGGAGACAACAGTTCCCTTTGTGTTTGCACCTGGGTAGATGGGACTTGGGGAGTCCAGCCTGTGGTCTTACCTTTGTGTCTGCAGGGCCCTGAAGTAGCCTGAGGGAAAGTTGGTTTGGTCCTGTGCAGAGGCTGGCTATGCATTTAGTGGTATCTGGTGCTCATTTGGGTAGACAGTGGGCCTTTGGACCTGTTAATTCCCATGCTGTGTGAATGCCAGTGGGGGAAAGACACACCCCATCTCACAAAGCTCTCTAGGCCACACCAGCTGGAGAGGATGCCAAGAAGGGGCAGGAGCCCAGCAGAAAGGGTGACATACATGGTATAAGTCTTGTTTTCTCCCTAGCCCAGCACCCCTTCTCCCACCTGCTCTGTAGTGGGTCCTGGTTCCTCAAAGGGGATCTGAATGAGCTCTCATGGCACACTCTTACCTCTAAGATGTCCCCTCTGCCAGGGAGGAAAGGCACTAGTGACACAAGGGAAGGGCACACGTATTTATAGGAATCTGTTTTAGGTTGGGCCGCAGATATACATTATCATTGTGTGGTGGGTCCCTAAATTTAAAAAATGCAGGGGTGGGGTCCTTTGTGTGCTCTGGCCTGGGGACCTGGACTAGACCACAGATATGGACCTCAGGGTGCTTCCACTTTCCCCCCTTAAGTCCTAGGCAACTCCATCCTGCACCCCATCTGCCTGCCTTTCAGCCTTCTGTGGCCAGGTCTACCTCAATGTCCCACATTTTCATCTAGGTGGAAGTGAGGGGTTATATTACTGCTTCCCTCCATCCACCAGAGTCTATGCCAGAGGAAGGGGTGCAGGGTGTCTCTGCTGTGGTTCTGTGGGCCCCTACTGTGTTCCTGTATGGAGTGCATAAGAGCGTGGACTTTGGTTGGAGTTCAACTGAATCCTTCACTTAGTAGCTATTGATTTTAGCTAAGTTTCTTAACCTCCCTTTTGTATTTATTTTAATCTGAAAAATGGGGATACTAATGGTATTTGGGTTTTAGGGGGCTCTGAGTATTAATTGAGGTTAGGACTCATTGCAGGCTGAAAACCTAACCATGAAGCTTCCTGCCTCCCCTCCTGGGGAGGCTAGAAGCCCCTCTTCCTCAGGAAAGGACTGAGCAGCCTTTGGAATTATGTCCAAGGAGACGTGGAAAGCACCTCCACTGTGCTGTGGTCCAGAGCCCCAGTTCTTCCATAAAATAGAGTCCTCTGGTTAAGAAGGTGGTTTGCAAATTGTTTCTGAAACTATTTTTCAAATCGTGCCCATGAGGATGCCACAGAGACTGCCCTGGGGGCAAGAGGATGGGCTCTGTGTCCCAGCCCCAATAGGGGCTGTTTTGCTTTGTAAACATTTTTAAACACTGGATTCCACATAATATTTCATTAAAATATGTGTTCATTAAAATCTGTTAAGAAACTTTGAACATCTACATTTCCATAATGAATATTTTTTAAAAGTTTGGACCCCACTGTATTTAAATGACATCAATTGTCATCATCATCACCATTTAAAAAATAAAATCCTACAGAATGCTGCCACAAGACAGGCAGTATTCTAGATTCTGAGGCTGTAAAGAGGCATAAAAACATGGCCCCCATCCCCAAGGAGAATAATCAGCAAGTGCTCACATTGTGTGTTCATCAAAGCCCAGAGGGGCTGCAGACGAGGGAACTGAGGCTGAGCCTCTTGAAAGTGGCAACACTACCAACCAGTGGAACTCAGTTTTGTGGCCATCTCCCACACAATGCCTTCTACTTAGAGTCCTTCAACCACACCTATGGGTTTAGAGCATCAGTGGACACTCAGACACACTCACATACAAACACACCTGCCTCTGCTATCCACATGCCCCTATCCACCTGCCCCAATTATCCTGAATCCTGTCACTAAGAGCAGGGAGAATGCATATCAGTGGCCCTGATGTTCAAGCCCCTCCTGTAATTGAAACCTCTTCTGGTTTATTCTAATAACTGTTTGAAAGGGGGAGATTTTCAGGCAAAGAAAGCAAGTTGCAATTCTGTGTGCTGTGTCCACACATGCCATTATGGAATGAATTCTTGGTGTGAGTCTAAATGAGGGATCCTTGAGGTGGTGCTGGGATCCTGGCATCTCTGAGGATTGGGCTTTGTCCCTTCCTGGCCAGGTCTGGGTCCTGTGGATGGGCTGCGATGGGTTCAGTGCTTCAGAGTTTTCAGAGCTTTGGGCAGTTGGCAGTTAAGCATGCAAAAAGTCTAACCCATGGGTCAGGTCAGGAAAATCACCCAGCTTTGGGGCAGACAGAGCAGAGTTCTTGGAGTGCTAGCAGCAGCCATCTCTTGACCTTGGTGAATCCCAGCAGCTCAATGTTCTCATCTGGAGGTGGGGAGGATAAGATGACAGGGCATCCACAGGGCCTGGAGTGTGAATGTGCTCATAGCACTGTGGCACTTATTCTTTTTTGGGTCTGGAGCCCTGGGAAGGATTCTCTGGGAAGTAATAGAAACTGTGTGACCAACTCAAGGAGAAGGGAAAGTTTTCGAAGATTTTGCAGCAGCCACCAGGGATGATGGATGATTTGAATTGAGCCAGGACAGGAGCAGGAGTCCCAGGACAGTCTCCTCCTGTGGACCTGGCAGGATGAGTGACCACCAGCCTACGCTGGGCTCTGTGCACCTGCACTGATTCATGTCCCAGAGCCAATGTTTGAAGCTCCTTTCCCATCTGGGGGAGGGTGGGTTCTTTAGTTGCTGTCCCACCAAGACTGGATGTAAGGGAGGAATGGGTTTCCCAAGAAACACTGGGGTCCTGCCACCTGGAGAAGAGGAGTGGACTTGGGCAGGCCCAAACCAGTCCACTCCTATGTGGTCTCCACTCCCAGCATTCTCTTCCTAACAGTTCTGCATACAGCTGCTTAATTAATCTTTCTTAATTGCCTTGTTATTGCATCTTGTTATTCTCCCTAAACATGCCTTTTGAAGGATGAGGAGGGGTTGGATGACTTTGGGCACCACTCACGATCTCCCAGCTGCTCACACCCATCCATTCCTTTCCTGCCTGTCCTTGCTGGTCTCTACCCTGAACCCCCTTGGCATAGCTGGTGGCTACTGCCTTGCCTTTCCTATCCCTCCCTCCCCACCAGAGCCCAGCTCAAAGCAAATGGATTTGGGGGAGTGTCTGGTATTTTACTCTGGGATTCTGGGATTTTACTCTGCCCAGATCTAAGCCCCATGTCTGAGTGCCTCCACTGTCATTGACAGTGGACCGGGACATTTTATTTTTTCTCTTGGGTTTGCTTTTTCTTCTTGATTTTGAGTTGAAGCCTTGCTTGCTCCATTTCTTCCAAAATGCTAAGTCTACTCCTTTGGGGCCATCTTCTGGGGCAGGAACCATATCTTACCCTATGCCCTGCCTCTTCTTCTCTTCCCTGTCACTAGCCTATCACCCCACTGGTGCCAGGAAGATGTCCCCATATTTGTGTTAAAGTACACATCTGTGCAATGAAGGTGCTGCAGTGGGGGAGCTCAAGAACATGAGGTGTCATGTCATCACATGATGAAAATTCAGGTAGTCATTATACTCATGTGTAAGAAGAAATGTTAATGACATGGATAAAGGTCATGGAATGTTATATGAAAAAAGTAGGACCTTACACAGGATATATACAGAGAATACTTGAAAAAAAAACCCATAAGCAAATGCACTCAAATAATACCGGTTGTTTTTGAATGGAAGAATTTTGTGTGATTTATATTTTCTTTATACTTTTCTGCATTTTCAAATTTCCTCTGAGAATTATATATTATTCCCA
>ML095542.1:1239-24350 GCA_003697995.1 Taxidea taxus jeffersonii
ACATGAATGAAATCATATGGTATTTGTCTTTCCCTGACTGACTTATTCCACTTAGTGTAATATTCTTTAGCTCTATGTATGTCATTGCAAATGGCAAGATTGCATTCTTTTTTATGGCTGAATAATATTCCAATATTCCATTCCATTCCATTCCATTCCAATAAGATTCTATTTATGGCTGAATAATATTCTGTTCCATAACATCCACATCTTCATTCATTCATCAGTCAATGGACACTTGGGCTATTTCCATAATTTGGCTATTGTAGGTAATGCTGTTATAAACATTGGGGTGCATATATCCCTTTGATTTATTGTATTTTTGTATTTTTTTGGTAAATTCTTAGTAGTGCAATTGCTGGAATCTAGGGTAGTTCTATTTTTAACTTTTTGAAGACCCTCCATATTGTTTTCCACATGACTGCATCAGTATGCATTCCCACCAACACTTTAAGAGGGTTCCTTTTTCTCTACAGCCTCACCTATTGTTTCTTGTATTGTTAATTTTAGTCATTCTGGACATTTTTTAAAAAGATTTTATTTATTTATTTGTCAGAGAGAGTGAGCACAGGCAGACAGAGTGACAGGCAGAGGCAGAGGGAGAAGCAGGCTCCCTGTTGAGCAAGGAGCCCTATGTGGGACTCGATCCCAGGAGCCTGGGATCATGACCTGAGCCAAAGGCAGCCGCTTAACCAACTGAGCCACCCAGGCATCCCCATTCTGAACATTTTAATATATTAATATATTACATTTATTTATGTGTGTGTTATACATATGTATGAATATACAGTTTTAAGGAATAAACAGAAAAGAAATTGAAGAATAATTAAACCTTTCCAGGTTTCCCTGATTACCATTAAATACACAAAACTACTGCTAAATTACAAATATCTTCCAGTGGAGTTTGGCAACAATTATTAACAAACTAGCACATATTAGTTTGTCAGAGTAACTTGTACAAATTTGAAACCCTGGAGAATAAAATAAAATAAAAGTGTTATACTTCAACTCCAAAGAGAAATATTCTATTAGTTAAATGACAAAAAAATTATAGTTTCCACAATTCAAATATTCCAGCCTTAATCTTCCTTCTAAAATGCAAACGCTTTTGAATGATGCATTCAACTACCAAAAAGATAGTTTTTGACTGCACGAAAATAGAAATTGTGTTAATTATAACCATAATTATAATCATGATTACCTAAATTTGTATAATATAAGATTAAGTATGTATAAGACTCAGTGGTTGAGCAAACAGGAGAGAAGCTACTTTGAGACAGCTGATTAAAATGGCAAACATCTGTCTTTGTAAAAGTGGATGTGAGCCAAGATCTTTTGCCCTGTTTGCTAACTGGTTCTAATAATTTCATGTGGCCTGGAGTGATTCATGGATGCTCACACTTGTAAAAAAAGAAAACAACTTGGGGCGCCTGAGTGGCTCAGTGTGTTAAAGCCTCTGCCTTTGGCTCAGGTCATGATCTCAGGGTCCTGGGATCAAGCCCAGCATCAGGCTCTCTGCTCAGCAGGGAGCCTGCTTCCCCTTGCCTCTCTCTGCCTGACTCTCTGCCTACTTGTGATCTCTGTCTGTCAAATAAATAAATAGAATCTTTAAAAAAAAAAAAGAAAACAACTCAACTGTTTTCTAAATACTGCTTCTACCTCTTCCCACTCATCATTCCCTATTTCCCTTTCTCATCATTAGAGAATATTTGGGTGTTTTTTTTTTTTTGGTTGTTTCATTTTGTTTTCTCACCCTTTCTTGTGTCTACATCTTAGGAGACAGAAACCCTTTGTGTGACTTCTTCCCAAAACTTTTCTCCATTTGCTTGAGATGCCATTTAATTCTGGTATGCATGGAATTTGGTGGGAGGACCACTAAAGTTCAGATACCTAGGCTCTTTTTCTAGTTCTAGCACTAAATTTTTGTGTAACTTAAAACATGTCTCTTCTACCTGGGGCTCAGTTTCCTCACCTGTAAATGAAAGAATTAGATAAAATTATTTTTCAGGTTCATTCCAACTGCATTTAGCATTTGATTAGTTGGTGGGCCAGATGGCTTCCTTTGGTGATATGGAATGCCTAGATAAATGTTTTCCAGGGAATAGAACTATTAATAGAAATTTTGATTTAGTTTATTACTGCTTTTAGACCTTTGCTTTGATAAAGGACTTTAAACATAAATGCATTCACTTATTATGGTACCAAATCTGGGCTCACACCTTCAAAAACAGTACAGGTATGATGTTGAGGAGTATTACAATAGCATGAAACAATATTTTCAGCTTTGTTTAAAATGGGGTTCACAAACTCACAGTCAAGGAATGCAATGTTCTGGTGATAATTTGTGTTCAAATTAAACAAACTATTTTATATTTCATTTTGAACACCGAGTATTACTGCAAGTCCGCTTTTAAACTGGCATTATTTGAATCCATAGCACATCAAAATGGGAGCTACTTAAAGTAATCTGAGAGTGTAGGACTGCTAGAGACCCTAATTCTAGCCTTTCCTCACCCCCAAGTCTGGGCCTCAGTTTTATGGTCTATAAAGTTACATTAAGAAGAAAAGAAAAAGGATGCTTGTCTCGCTCAGTTCCTAGAGCACGCCACTCAATCTCTGGAATCTAGTTGGGTGTAGAGATTACTTAAAAAAATAAAATCTTTAAAAAACAAAGAAGAGAAAAAGAAACAAAGATTTCTTATGAACACCAGTGAGGGGCTCTTCTTCACTTCAGCTTGGCATTCCAGCAAATGTCTCATTTATTGAGAAATCTGTGATCCACTTGTTACCTCCAGGTCAGTTTTCTTCTTTCCCTGAACTCATATTCACTTTGTGTGTGTGTGTGTGTCTTTACTCTTCTCATGAGAGTCCTTACAGCACATCCACAGATATTTGGGCAATATCACAAGGAAACAACATTTCAACAACTCTTATGGGTGGGAAAAGCCGGAAGACCAGCTCCCCACCACACGGCCCCCTCCCGCTTAGGGTGCAGGGCAAGAGCTACGTCACCAGCACCCCCGCCCCCCGGAAGCGCGCCAGGCTCTGGGGGGAGCGTTGACCCGCGTGCGCAGTGCGGGGTAGCCGGAAACTATCCAAACCAGACCCAGCCGCCGGATTGGCGGCTGAGGGGATCTTGCCCCCGCGGCGTCAGGCCTGACAGGGTAGGGAAAGAGGCAAGTAGCAAGACTGTTTACTGCAGCCATCGCGTGGGGCTGTAGAGGGAGGTATTTACTTTTCTGAGGAGCATCCTTTGAAAGCCTTAAATGGCGACGTTGTCTGACGGGAGCGCCATTACCTCTGGATAGGAAGAGGCCTACTTGGACTGCTGGGACAGAGGGGGCAGGGTGACCACATGGCCCCCTAGACCCCCCCCAGACTCAGGTGGTAAGGCCGCTTTGGCCTTGAATCTCAGTTCCGAACCCCACATTGCTTAGTTAGAGGTCCTGATAGACTGGTGGCAGACCTTTGGGTGAGGACAGCACAGGGAAACTGTCCTATGGAAAACAGGAGGGAAGAAGGGTGGGCGGGACCTTTAGATTGGCCAACTAACAACTCTTTGGGACTCCGCGGTAGATTGGATGAGGCTCTCTGAGGTAAAAGTCTCAGGAGACTCCTTCGCAGGAACAGCGTGAGTCAGAGCTAGGACAAAAATAGGGGGCAGGGGTTAAGAGTTCAGAAAAGGCTGACTTCAGCTCAAACATGAGGGAAACTTCCCACGGAATTTAAGCTGTTGGCAGGCTCATGCTGTTGTCTCATCAAGTTCTGCGCCATTTCTATGGCAGCTATTCCAACCGTCGAATTCCAATGTTTCGGTTAGATATCACCTGTTTTTTGTTTTTTTTTTTTTAATTCCCTGAGTCAGTGATTCGTTCTCCATAGTAGTAATATAGTAATCTGTGTCAACATTATTTTATATTATTCTCTTATGAAAAAAGAAATCCACCATGCTCAGAACCACTGATGATGTAATTTAGAATCTTTTTGTTTAAGTCTTAACACTTTATTGTCTAGAAAATGGATACTAGGACTTCTGTGGTTGTGCTTTTAAATACATCAGGCTTAATTAAAATGCTAACAATGGCCCTATAGTTCAGGGGTTAGAGCACGGGTCCTGTAAAATGCTAACAATTAGCGACCATTTAACGTCTAGTTTGTCACCTTACATAAGCGATAGACCCAAGCCTTTCAACATAAAGAAATGAAATTGGAAAAAAAAAAGACATTTTGAAGCTGGTCAACATTCGTAAGAATAGACACTGAAGTCTTGAGGAAGAAAATTTTTCACTATACTAGATCATTAATATTTACTTATTTTTGAGTGTTTGTTTTGGCAGTTTTGTTTTCCTCCTTTCCTTTTTATTTGGGGGGCTCTTTTAAAGCCGAGATGGAACTGCATAAACAGCTATATGGAATTATAAGAGGAGAAAATGGTCAGTAGTCCTTTGAACTGAAATTAGGAAGAAAGCAATGGAAACTGGAAAGACCAAACTGAGAGAAAGGAAAAAAAGAAGTCATTTAGGTAGATTCCAGAAGTAATGTATATGTTAAATACAAAAAAAAATAGGGAAACCATTGCACATCATAAACTCCTTTACTCGAAATTAAAGGACTTTAGGTGATGTACAATTATATAAAGCACAACTACATCTTTTAATCAGTGAAATTTCCTCTGCCTGGCACATAGTAAGCACATTATTATTGAGTGTGTTTGAGTGAAATTTTTACCTATTTATCTTAACACTCTGCTGAATGTGAGAACTTCATATGCATTTCTGTCTTACTAAATTTATTTTTATTTTTCCAGAATAACTGAACTCCATCGGATATTCAGTTCACCAGTCGAGGCTTCCTAAATCTCCTTTCCTTTATCTATCTCCCCCACTCTGTACAGCTTCTCCCACCCTCACACCTCAGGTGAAGGAGATATCAGAGAAGCACCAACGACTTGCTGGTGTTCGTAGGCTCACTGCCAATTTCATTGTGCATTTCAGGACTACAGATAACCTGACAGTAAGCATCAGGATTCTTTTGGATCTTCCTATTCCCCCAGCAACCCTCATTTTCAGTCTGAGATTGTCCACCAAGTATGTAACCCTAATGCTTGATTAGAGGTTCTAGAACTGTGTTGTCTAATGTGGTAACCACATGTGGCTACTTAAATTTCAGTCAATTAACACTAAAGTAAAGAATTATGTTTTCAAGTCTCACTAGTCACTAGTCACAGTTTTCATGCTTAATAGCCATATGTGGTCAATAGCTACTGTACTGAATAGTGCAATATTACAGAAAGTTCCAATATTACAGAAAGTTCTTTTGAACAGTGCTGCTCTAGAAAGCATCCTTTGTCATTTCTTCAGTTTAAAAGATACTCAGTTTCAAACTCAGTTTTCTTGCAGGACAAGATAAAGGTAAACACAAATATGCTGTAGTAGTTCAAAAAGTGGTTGTGAAAGGCAGGGCCCGAGTGCGTTGGTTGAGTGAAGTAAAACATGGCAGCACTACTCATCTAATTTGGTCATACTTATTTAGGTTGGGAAAATACTACCCGTGTTTAAGTTTGTTTTTTGTTTTTTGTTTTGTTTTTAGGAAAGGATTTAGCTGTGATTGTAGACCTTTTGTTTAACGTGAACATCAATAATTTACATTTGTAAAACATTTCTATATACAAGGTCATAAAATTTAGTTTAAATATGGTGAATGGAAGGAGAGAACAGTTGATTCTAATAGCATTCCCACAATTACACAATACTAGTTAAATTGTCATTAATGTGTCCTTTGTATCTTGGTTTCAAGAGTTGAGTAATACAGATAGGAAAGCTGCAAGCTGCAACAAATTGGTGTTTGAAAACTACCAGGATTTGTAATGATTCACATTTCTTTGATGAATGTTTTACTTTAAAAAAAAAGAAAAGACTTATTTATTTATTTCAGATAGAGAGGGAGAGAGAGTGTGGGCCTGGGGAGGGTTAGAGGGAGAGAGAGAATCTCAAGTAGGCTCCCTACTAAGCATGGGGCCCTAAGCTGGTCTAGATCCCAGGACACTCTGAGATCATAACCTGAGCCAAAACCAGGAGTCTGACACTTAATTGATTGCACCACCCAGGCACCCCAGTTTCACATTTTAAAAATCATTCTCCTTCCTATTTATTTATTTATTTATTTATTTTTCTTTTCATGGGTCTCACAAGACACTCCTGATGTAGGTAAGGAAGATATTATTTTTCTCTCAACGTTCTTTTCTGTCTAGTCTTTGCCCTGACTCAGATGCTACCTGCTGCATGAAGCTGTCTCTTTTCCTTGCAGTTGAACAAACTCCTTAGCACTTTTTCCTGTATAGTACTTGTCTCAAGCTAATTAATGGTGCTGTTAATGTGCTTTTGATCCTTCTTAATAGATTCACAATTCTTTTTGGACAAAAGTTGTGTCAGGTTTATTTATTTATTTATTTTTGCCTTTTAAATTTTATCTTGTAAAATTTATGTAACAAAATCAACCATTTTAAAGTCTGCAATTAAGGAGTATTTAATATATTCACTATGTTGTACAGCCATCACTTTTATTTAGTTCCAAAACATTTTCATCACCCCAAAAGGGAGACCTGTGCCCATTAAACAGTCACTCTTCCCTACTACCCCCAGCTCCTGGCAACCACTAATCTTTGGTTGCCAGTATAGGATTTACCTATACTGAATTTTTCAACTAAATAGAATCAGACAATATTGAACATTATGTGTCTGGCTTCATTTGCCTAGCATAATGTTTTCAGTGTTCATCCACATTGTAATGTATCAGTATTTCATTCAGATTTATAGTTGAGTTTTTGTATTTACTAAAGAGATGTACAATACATATTATTTAATTCTTTTATCCCAAACTCCCACACCTGATAGCATATGCTAATATAATGCAGTCTGTATGAATAGATAATGCCTGAACTTGATTAAGTTCTGTTATTTTATTCTTAGCTACTTGGATTATCTAAGCCTTAAACATTAAACACCAGAAGATTTTCTCTATGTATCCATTCCAAGACATGGTACAATCTTTTCATCTTCCTCAACAAGGACCTACTATGACATCCTCTCCTACCGAAGTTCGTGTGTGGATAGAAGGTAAGATGTTTTGAAACTTCGTAGCTCTGCACATCACATTTCATCTTTTACAGGCTCAGCTGACCAGATTTCACAGAATATTAGTGCATAAAAAACATATATTATTTTGCACTCCTTGTACAGCCATCACTTTTATTTAGTTCCAAAACATTTTCATCACCCCAAAAGGGAGACCTGTATTCAAGTATTAAAGATTTGAACCTCAAGTCTGTAACTCTAAGGTTGTAACATTGTGTTTTAATAAACACATTCCAAGAATAATTTCCTTGTCTTGATTAATGTATTTTTGTATGAATATTAGAATTGATATAGTATTCTTTTTTTTAAGATTTTATTTATTTATTCGACAGACAGAGATCACAAGTAGGCAGAGAGGCAGGCAGAGAGAGAGGAGGAAGCAGGCTTTCCGAGGAGCAGGGAGCCCTATGCGGGGCTCGATCCCAGGACCCTGGGATCATGACCTAAGCCGAAGGCAGAGGCTTTAACCCACTGAGCCACCCAGGCGCCCCTTGATATAGTATTCTTGATTAACATATTAGTGTGTGATTTTATTATTAATAGAAGTAATATGTGAATATTGGAAGCAACTAGATATTCTAAAATATTGACATTAGATAAACAGTAAAACAGTAAGAACAGATATGATTTACATTCTTCTATTGGAGGGAGTCATTGCTGACTGAAGAGAATGGATTGTGTATAGGAATAGATGCAATGAAAGGAGGAGTTAAATGCAATTAAGTTAAATAATTTTATTATTAATTATAATTTATTACATTTAATATATAGTTTACCTTTGAGAGCACATGCTTTTCCTGCCTTCATCACTTAGTGTTTACATAAATACATACTAAAAAATAGTATGTTAAATGATTTAAAAGGGAGGAAAAATCCAAAGTCTTCTTTATGATCAGCTGTCTTTATTAGGATCATACCAATGAGCACTTTAAGAAAGATTGGCAGTGCTTACCACTTTTTAATTATAGAAACTCTTCTAAAGATGATTAATTACTATGAAGCTTTGGTCTATTGCAATGTTTTCTTTATGTAAAGCTGGTTTAGTATATTCTGTTGTGTTAACTATAGTGGGTTAGGTACTACATAGATGAAAACAATATATTATCATTACAGAATTATAGTATCTTTTTGAAATTTTAATTCCTCATCCATAAAATTCAGTTTGGTAAGATTTTCCTCCCAATAAATTGAGTACATGCAGTTATTTATCACAATATATGTGAGTTTATTATAAAAATAATTTCAATTGTTTTAACAAAATTACATTAATGGAGAGGAATTTCAAATCAATAAACTTCAAGTTTTCTTGGTTCACACTTTAATCATACCTTTTATAATTTTTAATAGCAGAGAACTTAAACATTTTAACATCACCCTACTCACTAGTTTAGGGAGTAAAATATTGGTTCCTGCTTTTGATAAAAAATTCCAAGTTTTCTCAGCTGTATTGCTATTTTTTTTTCTGAGTGATTCCTTTTAAATTTCAGAACTTGCATTTGCAAACTACTGGGAATAATACTAATGCAAGAAGAAATGTCTTCTTCCCCCTGTGCTTCCATAGTATTTCCTTTGTATTTCAAAACACTTCATGCCTATCACTGTGCTTGTGTGTAGGGGGGGAGTTATCTTCTTCCTATCAAATTGCAGACAGTTTGAAGGCAAAATACAATATTCTACTTATCTTTGTATCTCTGACGACATTCAGCACCACACTTTGCAAAGACTAGGTGTTTAGCAAATATTTTTGTTATTATTGACAACATAATGGCTTTTAATATTTCACTTCTTAATTTTTCCTATAAAATTTGCCTAATGTCCAGAAACTTTCATGTTGCCACTCTTAGTTAACTTTTGTTTGGTGATATTGGCATATTCTTATAACCGTAATCGTAAAAGAAAGTAATTTCAAGTAAACAGGCTATGAATTCTAGGCACCAGACTTTAATGTCTTATTGGTATCCTAGCTTGGATTTTATCTTTGATTAGTGATAAGTTACAACACTATTAAAGAGGTGGTAAATGGTTTCTGTTATATGAACAGAAAACAAAAGATGATTATAACAATTTGATTTACTGGAAACCTTTTTACATAGTTAATTCAGAGGGAAAACCTAGAGCAGGCTAGCACTATTAAAACTGAAAATGCAAAACCAAACCAAACCAAAACACAAAAATCTGAGAATGCCAGAGGGTTTTTCAGGGAGCTGAATTTTATTTATTGGAGCATATCCAAGATATTATCATGTGTAAATACGTTACTTTAAGAGTATTGGTCATAATGCCCTATTGAAGTTTGGGTGCAGTTTGAGACTCAAAATATAGTTTAGAGGAATAAACTTCCATTGAGACTGCCAGTATTTTAAAAAAATCATTGTCTTTAATTATTATTTAGTTTTTAATTTTTTTATATTTTATTAACATATAATGTATTATTAGCCCCAGGGGTACAGGTCTGTGAATAACCAGGTTTACACACTTCACAGCACTCACCATAGCATGCTATTGTCTTTAATTTTTATTTGTGTTTGTTTGTATGAGCCATGTTGATGGATTGTGGTCCCACGTTGCATTTCTAGTCCAGTTCAGGTGTTGTGCTTTCCAAAAACTCTCAGATTTTTCTCAGAGTTCCCACAGAAACACTTTTTGGTGTGGATTGAATTGCAGAATCATTTAGCATAATACACTCTAGCTCCATCCACATTGTGGCAAATGGCAGGATTTCATTGTTTTGGATGCCTGAATTATATTCCATGTGATTGACATATATATATATATATATATATATATATACATATATATATATATATAATGGATAAGGATGTGATATATATGTACATATATATTTAATTTTATTTTTATTGAGATATAATCACATAAAACATATTAGTATGTGTGTATGTATTTAAATTCTAATATAGCTAACACAAAGTGTTACAATAGTTTCAGATGTACAATATAGTGATTCAGCCATTCCAGACATCACCCATTGCTCATCATGACAAGTGCCTTCCTTAATCCCCATCACCTATTTAACCCATACCCCTATCCACCTCCCCTCTGGTAACTAGCAGTCTGTTCTCTGTAGTGAAGGATTTGTTCCTTGGTTTGCTTCTCTCTCTTTTTCTTTTTTCCTTTACTCATTTGTTTTGTTTCTTAAAATCCACATATGAGTGAAATCATATGATATTTGCCTTTTTCTGACTTATTTCACTTAGCATTATCTTCTCTAACTCCATCCATGTTGTTGCAAATGGCAAGATTTTATTCTTTTTTTGGCTGAATAATATAATATCATCCATCCATCCATCCATCTATCTATCTACCTACTTATCTATCCATCTATCTATCTTATTTCTTCATTCTTTTATGAGCCTGTGGACATTTGAGCTGTTTCCATAATTTGGTTATTGTTGATAATGCTACTATAAACATCAGGGTGCATGTATCCCTTTGAATTAGTGTTTTTGTACTTTTTGAGTAAATATCCAGTAGTTCAATTACTGGATCTTAGGGTAGTTCTATTTTTAACATTTTGAGGAACCTCCATACTCTGTCCCACTGGTGGCTCTACCAGTTGGCATTCCCACTAACAGTGCAAGAAGGCTGCTTTTTCTCTACATCCTTACCAACACTTGCTATTTCTTGTGTTGCTGATTTTAGCTATTCTGACTGGTTGGTGTGAGGTGATATCTCATAGTTTTGATTTGTATTTCCCTCATGATGAGTGATGTTGAGCATCTTTTAATGTGTCTGTTAGCAACATTTTTATAGATGTATCTCCTGAGGTAAGAGAAATAAAAGCAAAAATAAACTATTAGGACTACATCAGAATAAAAGTCTGTGTACAGTGAAGGAAACCATCAACAAAATGAAAAGGCAACCTACTGAATGGGAGAATATATTTGTAAATGGCATATTCAATAAAATGTTAGTAACTAAAATATATGATTTGTTTTTAAGTAAAGGATTTTTCCTGAATTTTAGTACAAAATAGAAAGTGTGATTTAAATTTGACAGTTGAAACATCTTGAATCTATTGAAAGAACATAAGCTGAATTTGGAGTCTTGACTTCTAGGCTTGAATTTATCACTAAACTCCATTGTGACCATAGACAAGGCACTTGGCTGTTAGGATTTCTAAAACTTTCATTATTTTTTTTTAAATTGGTTTTCTTTCTTAGTATCTTTCTTTCCTTCTTTCTGTTTCTTCCCTTCTTTCTTTCATCTTTTTTTTCTTTGCTTCTCAATTTAGCAATACAGTTATGTATGTCTGAGAGGTTTGTTACACTGAAAAGTAAAAATCGGGGTCCCTGGGTGGCTTAGTTGGTTAAGGGTCTGCTTTCAGCTCAGGTCACAATCCCAGGGTCCTGGGGTTGAGCCCCAGTTTGTCAGGCTCCCTTCTCAGCAGGGAGCCTATCTTTCTCCTTCCACTTGCTGTTCCCCCTGCTTGTGCTCTTTCTCTCCCTTTCTCTAATACATAAGTAAAATCTTTAAAAATCAATAACAACAAATATTTGGGGAGGGTAAAGGACAAAATAAATGTGAAATGTATTTTATCATTGTTCTTATTTTTATCCCACTATCAGTTCAACTATTGTTACTATTATGCTGGTGTCTACACTGTCAGAAGCACCAACGTATCATTACTGTTTATTGAATTTCTTGGATCTTACAGGTTTAGAGGATTGTTAACTCTATGTATATATGGATTTTAATAACAAAACCAGGTATATCTTAAATTAGAAAGCTTCAATTAGTGGATAATTTTCATTAAGAAAATATTTGTTTGTGAGAAAAGATTAAGTTGGAGAGCTTGCAAAATTAGTAAATTAGGAAAGAGTATAATAATGGGAACCTAAAGTCCTCTTCCTTCACTGCTGATGTACACTGATATTGTCAAAATCATAAGCTATGCAAGATATATCTGATAAGGGAAATCATTCTGCTTTTGTGACTATGACAATATTGAATTTATCATTCTGGAAAAGACTTGTGAATAAGCAGAAAGGCTTTGTATTAAAAATAAATAAGAATGGTAAGTATCAGAACATCAGGAAAAAGACCAAGTAATTGTTATAGCCTGTTCCCTGAAATAATAAAAATACCTATGTAGATTTTGGAAGAGATTGGGTACAAATCACCAGTTATGATATATGATGCAATAACAAGAGAGAAAGTTCTTATTTGTGGGTAAGACTCTTTCAAATGTTTCTTGAATTACGTTTCACAGATGACTGGCTGTGCTGTCTTTATCTCATGTCCAAGGCTAGTATTAAGTAGCAGGATAGCTATAGACACTTCTGGGGGGGGGGAAGATGCCACCCTTCCTGGTCTCTATCCTATTCATGTTCTGGGGATGGAGATTTGGCCCTGATAATGAATAATACTAGGTAGGGATGACTACAGTTGCTGTTTATAGACTGCCTGTGCCAGATTTACAATAGTAAGTTATTTATATTCAAATTGTAAGTTGTGCACCTGGGGAGCTGCTTTAGCTTTCAGAGTTCCAGATGCTATTACTGAGTAAACTGATGTAATTGTTTTTGCTTAACAGTCTATTATATATGACAGAAACCTACAGCATTGCATAGAAGATGACTTCTTAAACATTAAAGTGTCACAAGTCCTAATCCCTTTGAAATTTTGATGAAAACTATAGACTCTATCCTTCAAAATATACATACGTGCTCTATTTTGCATACCATGACAATCAGATGGTATGTACACCAGTATTCCAGACCAAGGAACTTCTTCACTAGGTAATGAATCATTAATGTGTGATGAGCAGATCTTTCTCCCTTTTTGTCTTCAGTATTTTCCCACACTTCTAAGCATATTGCTCAGATTTAAAACACCAAAGCAGTTTCTCCTAAGTAAGAAGTTATTTTTGTGTAATATGTATAAAGCAAAATAAAAACAAAAACAAAAACATGGAGGTATAAAGACTAGGAACACATTCTTGCCATGAAGAATATTCATTTCCCCTGTTGGTTGTCAGAGTTACCAGGTGGTTAAGCACCACATATATAGGTATATATCTGCAATATTTTGACTCTATTACTATCTATCATAATTTGAAATAGGTTTTATAAAGAGTTCTTATTGTTTCCATCAATTTCTTTTTGTCTGTTTATAGGCTTTTTGCTTTTGTCCTGTGTGGTTGATGGAAAAGTGACTACATTTACAGTAATTCCTCAGTATCTTTTTAAGTTTTTTTCCAGAGCAAATCTTCTTAGCTTCATCAAAGAATTCAGTTCTTCACCAAAAAGCATTGCATTATAAAGCTTCTGTGCTTTCTTCAATCCCCATCATGCCCCCAACAAACCTGAGCTGAGCTTTCTGAAAAAACCAAGGTGATCTTTATCTTTATTTCTGGTGATGGTCTATGGATAAGAGGACTGAGAATGTCCAGTATATAAATTGAATAGTCAATCTCTATTTAAAAGAATTATACTTATTTATAGATCCCAGTCTTTCCCCTCATTCATAATAGAAACTAAAGGTCTATATTGTTTTTTAAAAATATATTTTATATTTTAGGGCAGTTTTAGGTTCATGAAAAAATAGAGCAGAAAATATAGAGTTTTCATATATTCCCTGTTTCCACATATGCACAGTTTCCCCCACCATCAACATTCCAAGCCACAGTGATGCATTTGTTAGAGTTGATCAACCTACAGTGACACATCATTAACACCCAAAGCCAATAATTTACATTAGGGTTCACTCTTGGTATTGTACATACTATGAGTTTTGTCAAATGTATTACATGTACCTACCATTGTAGTATCATATGAAATAGGCTTACTGCCCCCCAAATTCTCTGTGCTCTGTTTATTCATTCCTCCTTTCACCTGAAGGAAAAGAAAACTTCTTCCTCTACCCTTCAAGATCTTCCATCTGGACTAAGTACTGAATTTACGGGAGACAGGTTAACAGGAGTAAAACAAAACAAAACAAAACAAAACAAAAAAACCCAGAAAGTTTTGTTACATGTGCAAGGAGACCCGATATTGAAATTGAGACCTAAAGAAATGACCAAGGCAGGCAATCTTTAGACAAAGAAACAATAAACTTGTGAGGAACTGACAAGATAAAGAAAACAAGTTTGGGAGATTTAATTAGCAAAGAATTCTAAGTATTTGGGCTGAGGTACTAGAGTAAAAAGGTTTGTTTCTATAGCTTTCTCAGCTTTAAATTTCCTATCTCTGATGTTAAGACTCTCTGCTTCTTTGTACAGGGAGGGTACTTTTCATATGAAAGATTTAGTTCCTGCTTTTTTGGGGGGAGAGGAGGGTTTGAATGTCCTTGCACTGCCTATTTCTTGAGTAACTTTTATTTAAAATGATCAATATGTCAAAGTGGCACATTTTGAGGTGATCTGCCATTGGCCCCTACACAACCTAACCATTGGCAATCACCTCTTTTTACTGTCTGCATAAATTTGCCTTTTCCAAATGTCATATAGATGGAATTACACAGTATGTAGCCTTTTTAAATTGGTTTCTTTCACTTAGTTATATGCTTTTAAGGTTGTTCCTTATCATCTCATGGTTTTATAGCTCATTTCTTTTTACTGCTGAATAACAATTCATTGTCTGGATGTTCCACAGTTTATTTATCCATCCATCTGCTGAAAGACATCTTGGTTGCTTCCAAGATTTAGCAATTGGGAATAGAGCTGCTATAAACTTTTTGGTGCAGGTTTTTGTGTGGATGTGTTTTAAACACCTTTGAGTAAATATCAAAGAATGTGATTGCTGGATCTTATGGTAAAATATGTTTAATTTTGTAAGAAACTGCCAAACTGTCTCTTAAAGTGGCTGTATCATTTTGCATTCTACCTAGCAATGATCAGTGCGCTTGTTGCTTCACATCCTGACAACATTTGTTGTTGTTGTTGTTGTTTTTTTAAGTTAAATTCTGGTTAGCTAACATACAGTGTAATATTGGTTTCAGGTGCACAGTTCAGAGATCCAACACTTACAAACAACACCCAGTGCATCACAACAAGTGAACTCCTTAATCCACTCACCTATTTAACCCATCCCCCCATGCACCTCCCCTCTTGTAACCATCAGTTTGTTCTCTGTATTTAAGAGTATGTTCCTTGGTTTGCTTTTCTCTCTCTTTCTTTTTTCCTTTACTCATTTGTTTTGTTTCTTAAATTCCACATATGAGTGAAGTCATATGGTATTTGTTTTTCTCTGACTAACTTATTTCATTTAACATGATACTACTCTCTAGTTTCATACATGTTGTTATAAATGGCAAGAGTTCATTCTATTTTATGGATGAGTAATATTCCATTGTACATATAGAACACATCATTTTTATTCATTCATCAGTTGATGGACATTTTGGCTGTTTCCATAATTTGGCTATTGTAGATAATCCTGCTGTAAACATCGGGGTGCATGTATCCCTGTCAACTAGGAATTTTGTGTTCTTTAGGTAAATACCTAGTAGTGCAATTACTGGATGGTAGGGTAGTTCTATTTTTTTTTTTTTTTGAGGAATCACCATACTGTTTTCCACATTTTTACACCATACACAAAAACAAATTTAAAATGGATTAAAGACCAATGTGAGACAAGAAACCATTAAAATCCTAGAGGAAAACACTGCAGTAAATTCTTTGACATTGGCTGAAACAACTTCTTACTAGATATGTCTCCTGAGGCAAGGGAAACAAAAACCAAAAATAAACTATTGGGACTTCATCAAAATAAAAAGCTTCTTCATAATGAAGGAAACAAGTCAACAAAACTAAAAGTCAACTTATAGATTTTAACAAGTTTGCAGGATAAAAAGATAATATACAAAGGTCAACCATGTTCCTATATAGTAGAAATGAAGAAGTGGAATGTGAAAAAAACATAATATCATCTATATTAAGGACTTCAAAAAAATGAAATGGTTATAGATATAACAAAATCTGTAAAAGAAAACTGGAACTAACAAACCATTATAGCATGGTTGAGGGATGTAAGGTTAATACATAAAAATCAATTGCTTTCTTATATACTAACAATGGACAAATGGAATTTGAAATTAAAAATAAAATACTGGGGTTCCTGGGTGGCTCAGTTGGTTAAGCATCAGCCTTTGGCTCAGGTGATGACCTTAGGGTCCTGGGATTGAGTCTTGTGTCAGGGTCCCTGACCTGCAGGGAGTCTGCCTCTCCTCCCCTTCTACCCATTCCCCCAACTTGTGCTCTCTCTCTCTCTCTAATAAGTAGATAAAATCTTTTTTAAATAGATTTTATTTATTTATTTGACAGAGAGAGAGAGAGAGAGATATCACAAATGGGCAGAGAGGCAGGCAGGGGAGGGGGAGCAGGCTCCCTGCTGAGCAGAGAACCCAATGTGGGGCTCGATCTCAGGAACCTGAGATCATGACCTGAGCGGAAGGCAGAGGCTTAACCCACTGAGCCACCCAGGTGCCCCTCAAATAAATAAATAAAATCTTAAAAAATAAAAATAAAAGCACAATAAGTTGAATATTTCAATAAGTTGAATACTTAGGTATAAGTCTAACAAAATTTTTAAATATCTATAAGGGGAAAACTATAAACTTCTGATCCACAAAATCAGAGAACTACATAAATGAAGAAATGTTCCCTGTTTAGAGATAGGAAGGTTTAATATTATCAAGATGTTAGTTCTTCCCAAATTGATATATGTATATACTATATATAATAAATAGGTCATAATATATAGTATATATATATATATATATATATATAATATAGGTTTGATATACTCTCAATCAAATTTTCAGCAAGTTATTTTTTAGATATCAACAAATTGATTCTAAAGTTTATATCAATGATAAAAGACCTAGAATAGCCAATACAATATCAAAGGCAAACAAAGTTCACTGACACTACCTGACTTCAAGACTTAATATAAAACTGTAGTAATAATGATGGAGTGATACTGGTGAAAGAACAACAAAAAATCAATTGATACAACAGAATAGCCGAGAAACAGACCCACATAAATATAATATACTGGTCAGAGGAGCAAAGTCAATACAATGGAGAAAGAATAGTCTTTCCAAAAACTTTAGGGAATTGTAAACTAAAACACCACTGAGATACCATTACACACTTATCAGAATGGTTCAAATTAAACCACTGATAACAACAAATGTGTGATGTTGAGCATCTTTTCACATCTCTGTTGATTACCTGGATGTCTTCTTTGGAAAAATTTCTATTCATGTCTTCTGCCTATTTTTTGGTTGCTTTTAGGACTTTGAGTTTTATAAGTGCTATATATATTTTGGATACTAACCCTTCCTCAGACAGGTCATTCGCAAATATCTTCTCTTCTCCCATTCTGTAGGTTGACTTTTAGTTTTCTTGACTGGTTTCTTTTTTCAAATCTTTTGGGTTTTCTATATAAACAATCATGTCAAATGTGAACAAAGAATTTTATTTCTTTATTCACTATCTGTATGCATTTTAATTCCCTTTTTTCTCTCATTGCATTGTCTAGGATTTCTAGCTTGATGTTGAAACGGAGTGGTATGGGGGCGCCTGGGTGGCTCAGTGGGTTAAAGCCTCTGCCTTCAGCTTGGGTCATGATCTCAGGGTCCTGGGATCGAGCCCCGAGTTGGGCTCTGTGCTCAGCAGGGAGAGCCTGCTTCCTCCTCTCTCTCTGCCTGCCTCTCTGCCTACTTGTGATCTCTGTCAAATAATAAATAAAATCTTAAAAAAGAAAGAAAGAAAGAAAAGGAGTGGTATGAAGGTACATCCTTGCCATGTCTCTGATCTTAGGGGAAAAGCTTTGAGTTTTTCACTATTAAGTAAGGTGTTATCTATAGAGTTATTTATTTATTTATTTTTCTGGTAGATGTTCTTTTTCAAGTTGAGGAAGTTCCTCTCTATTCATAGTTTGCTGGAAGTTTTACTATGAATCGGTATTGGATTTTTGTCTAATATTTTTTCTGCATCTTTTTTTTTTGTTTGTTTGTTTTTTTGTTTTTTTTTCTCTGCATCTTTTGATATAATTGCATGATTTTTTTTTTTTTTACTGTTGATGTGATGAATAGCATTCACTGATTTTCAAATACTGTACTACCAGCCTTGCATACCTGGGATGAATTCCCTTCATTGTGGTGTATAATTTTTTTTTATACATTGTTAGATTCAATTGGCTGGTATTTTGTTGAAGATTTTTGCATCTATGTTCATGAGAAGTAACTGGTTTGTAGTTTTCTTTTCTTTTGATACTTTGCTTTTGGTATTAAGTAATTCTGTCCTCATAGAATGAATAAGGAGTATTTCCCCTACTTTCACATTATGGAAGAGATTGTAGAGAAATTATGTAATTTCTTCTAAAATATTAGGCAGTGTTCACCAGTGAACCTATTTGGAACTGATGCTTTCTGTTTTAGAAATTTATTAATTATTGATTTAATTTCTTTAATAAGGGTAAGCCTGTTTAGATTGTCTATTTATTCTTGTGTGAGTTTTAGCAGATTGTGCCTCTCAAGGATTTCATCCATTTAACCTAGTTTACCAACTTTATGGACATAAAATTGTTCATAGTATTGCATTAGTATCCTTTTAATGGTAGTGCGATCTGTAATGATATTCCCTCCTTCATTATTTATATTAGTAATTCCAGTCTTTTTCTTTAAATTAGCTTGTTTTTTGTTAACTGTGTTATGTTAGTCACTATACAGTACAACATTAGTTTTTGATGTAGTGTTCCATGATTCATTGTTTGCCTATAAGGCTTGTCAGTTTATTGATTTAAAGAACCAAATTTTGGTTTTGCTGATTTTCTCTATTGATTTCTTATTTTTTTAAAGACTTTATTAATTTATTTGAGAGAAAGAGAGAGAGTGAAAGAGCACAAGCAGGGGGAGCGGGAGAGGGATAAGCAGGCTCCCCGCAGAGCAGGGAGCCCGATGCAGGACTTGATCCCAGGACTCCAGGACCATGACTGGAGCCGAATGCAGACACTTAACCATCTGAGCCACCCAGGCACCCTGATTTCTTATTTTTAAATCATTATTTCTGCTCTAATTTTTATTAATTCATTTTTGTGCTTACCTTGGATTTAACTTTTACTTTTCTTTTTCTAGTTTCCTAACAAGGAAACTTGGATATTTATTTTAGATATTTATTTTTTAATGTATGCATCCAGTGCTCTAAATTTTTCTCAAGGCACTGCTTTCACTGTATCTCACAAATATTTATAAGTTGTATTTTCACAATCATTTAGTTCAAGATAATTGTTAATTGTCTCTGGAGATTTCTTCTTTTATCCATGTATTATTTAGAAGTATGCTGTTTAATCTCCAAAGTTTCTTTTAATTTTCCAGATATCTTTCTGTTATTGATTCTTAATTTAATTCCGCTGTTGCCTGACAGCAGACATTGTATGACTTTTATTCTTTTAAATGTGCTAACATGTATTTGATGATCCCGAATGTGGTCTATATTGGTAAATACTCCATAAGACCTTAGAAAGAATGTGGTATTCTGCTATTTGGATGAAATAGTCTATAGATGTCAATTATTTCCATTTGATCGATGGTGCTGTTGAGTTCATCTATGTCCTCACTGGTTTTATGAATGCTCGAAATGTCCATTTCAGGTAAAGGTATGTTGAAGGCTCCAAAATATATTATTGGATTTATCTATTAATTCTTGCACTTATATCAGTTTTTGCTACATGTATTTTGATTTTATGATGTTAGGCACATAAACAGTAGAAATTGTTATGTCCTCTTGGAGAACTGACCTCTTTATCATTATGTAATTCCTTGCTCTGAATTCTGATCTGCCTGAAATTAATACAGCTAATCCAGCTTTCTTTTGATTACTGTAAATATAGTATATCTTTCTCCATCTCTTTTCTTTCATTCTATATGTGCCTGTATATTTAAAGTGTATTTCTCACAGGCAACATAACGTTGGATCTTGTTTTTTTTATTCACTCTTTTTTAATTGGCATATTTAGACCATTGAAATTTAAAATTATTATTGATATAGTTTGATTAATATCTACTGTATTTGTTATTGTTTTCTATTCATTACCCTTGTTTGTCAAAATTTATTGTCCATTATGTTTCTGCCTTTGTGATTTGATTTATTTTTTATGAAAAACATTTATTTCTTTTATTTGTTTATTTAAAATATTTTATTTATTTATTTGACAGAGAGAGAGATCACAAGTAGGCAGAGAGGCAGGCAGAGAAAGGGGGAAGCAGGCTCCCTGATGAGCAGAGAGCCCAATGTGGGGCTCAATCCCAGGTCGCTGAGATCATGACTTGAGCCAAAGGCAAAGGCTTAACCCACTGAGCACCCAGGTGCCCACAAACATTTATTTCTTTTGCTTGTGGAGGTTGGGAATCAAAATGAGGAATGAGAAATCAGGATTGTGATGCCAGCAGATTCTGTGTTCAGCAAGGGTTTCCTGGTTTGTAGACAGTACCTTTTCACTGTGTTCTCACATTGCAGAAAAGGTGCTGGAGCTCTCTGGAGTCTTTTGTATGAACCCAAATCCCATTCATGAGAGCTCCACTCTCATGAACTAATCACCTCTCAGAAGTTCCTCACTTTCTAATACCAACATACTGGGAATTAGATTTTCAACATATAAAGGCTGGGGAACACAAATCTTTAGACCATATCATATGGTAAAATGGATAAAACATAAAATTTACCATTTTAACCTCTTTTTAAATATATAGTTCAGCAGCATTAAGCACATTCATATTGTTGTGTTATTATCCCCACTATACATCTCCAGAATTCTTTTCCTTGTGCAAAACTGAAACTCTGTACCCATGACAAAATAACTCCTCAGTCCCTGGCAGCCACTACTGTGTCTCTTGTCTCTATGAATTTTACTATTTTAGGTACTTCATTTAAGTGGAATCACACAGTTGTGTGCCTGTGACTTTATTTGGTATGGTATCCTCAAGACTCATCCATGTTGTAACATGTGTCAGAGTTTTCCTCCTTTTTAAGGCTGAGTAATATGCCACTTTATGAATACACCACATTTTGTTTATCCATTCAATTGTCCGTGGATACTTGTGTGTTGCTTCCACTTTCTGTCTGCCTTTGTGATTTTAGTTGAGCATTTTATATGATTTCATTTTCTCTTTTCTTAGCCTTTTAACTTTTTTATATATGCTTTAAGGTTTATTTACAATCCAAACCCACTTTCGAATAATGCTAAACCACTTTACTGGTAATTGCAAGTATCTTATAATAATAAAATATTCCCAATTCCTCCATCATGTGCCTCATATCATTGCTGTTGTTCATTTTACTAATACATAAGATATAAATATTGGGTATATAGTTGCTATTATTTTGAGTACACTGTTATCTGTTAGAGCAATTCCAAATAAGTAAAACAATAGTTTTTATCTTACCTTCATCATCTCCTTTTCTAATACTTTTCTTTCCTTTATATAGATCTAAGTTTCTGACCTATATAAATTTCCTTCCCCTTGAAGAGCTTCCTAACATTTCTTACAAGCAGGTCTACTTATAACAGAGTCCCTCAATTTTTGTTTGTCTGAAAGTCTTTATTTTTCCTTCATTTTTGAAGGATAATTTCACAGAACAAATTGTAGGTTGATGGGAATTTTTTTCTCAAGACTTTAAATAGTCTACTATACTGTCTTCTTACCTACATGTTTTCTGAGGAGAAGTTGGGTATAATTCTTACCTTTGCTTCTATATAGATAAACTTATTTCCATCTGGTTTCTTTCAAGATTTTTTCCTTTTCTTATATTTTGTGCACTTTGAATATGATATGCCTAGGTGTAGGTTTCTTTGTTTTTTTGTTTTGTTTTGTTTTTTGGCATTTATCCTATTGGTCTGAGATTTCTGGATCTGTGGTTTGATATCTGACCTTGATATTTGGAAATTCTCAGTCATTATTGCCTCAAATATTTTATCTATTCTTTCTTTCTTCCTCTTCTGGTAGTCTCATTAGGAAAATATTTACTTTTATAGTTGTTCCATAGTCTTTGGATATTCTGTTTCCATTTTTACAGTCTTTTATCTCCTTGATTTTCAGTTTTGGAAATTTTTGTTGACATATACTCAAACTTAGACATATTTTTCTGAGCTGCGTTCAGCCTACTTGTGAACCTATTGCAGACATTCTTTTTCTGATACAGTGTTTTGATATCTGACCTTTCTTTTCTGATTCTTTGTTAGAATTTCCATTCCAATACTTACATTACTCATCTGTTATTGCATGTTGCCTACTTTTTGAATTAGAGCCTTTATCATATTAAACATAGTTGTTTAAAATTATTTGTGTGATAATTCGTCATTCCTGCCATATCTGAGTTTGGTTTTAATGCTCTGTGTGTCTCTTTGAACATATTTTTTGTTTTGTTTGCTTTTTAGTAGGCCTTGTAATTTTTTTTTTCTTGAGAGCTGGATATAATGTACTGAGTAAAGAGAAATCTGGTAAATAAGTCTTTAGTGATGTGACAGTAAGGTTTGGTGGGACTGTGAACATTTTGTGTTCCTATGATTGGGCCTTAGATATTTGTAAGCCTGTGACCCTCAGTTTTGATTTCATAAGTGTCTCTAGGTTTTTTCCCACCTTTGGTGGAACAAGATGTCTAGTGGGGGCTGTAATTTTGTATTTTCCTTTCCCCACATGGAAGGTAGAAAAGGCTAAGAGTAATTTCTTCCACTAGGTAAGTTAGACTCTGATATAAGACCAATAGGTAAGGCTCTGGTAAAATAGTTTTTCTTGAAGTCAGGTGTTCTAAGAGCTGAGTGCTCTGGTGCATTTGAAAATTGTTCTTTTTTGCTTTTCCCTGCTGGAAACAAGAGTATTTTTCTTCAATATTCACTGAAAGAACCTGGTAGGAATCCTATCGGTAAAATTTACAAAAGTGTGAAGTCTCTGTGTAACTGGACCTGATATCCAGAGGTTTTTTTTTTTTTTTAAGATTTTTTATTTATTCACTTG